>JARK01001454.1:94345-110719 GCA_000688135.1 Ancylostoma ceylanicum | reverse complement strand
TTCATTCATTCATTCATTCACTCATTCATTCATTCATTCATTCATTCATTCATTCATTCATTCATTCATTCATTCATTCATTCATTCATCAGTTATCCTAACGAAGCACTGCTATCTTCGGACTTGGCATGTTTGACTCTTTTGGGGTCAGATGCATTATAAGAAGGGTGGATAACCGCACACTCATAGGTACGATTACCCTCGGGTAACAGCTGGATATAGACAACATGACGTATGTATGGGTAAGTTAGATTTGGGTTAACACGTTTAGCATGGATAATCTCACTGACGCATCTGGACCTTGTAATACGGAGACAACGCTGAAAGGAGAAAAAATAATGAAGTAATCCTAGTCAAGGTTCTTTTGGTTATTGCCGTCCATACAGTTAGGATAACAAGATTTCAAAACGTATGGTAACCATATACATGTATAGGATTACTATAAAATATAGTTAAACAGCTGTTTTCTAGTACTAGTAGGTTAGTCAGCATGTAATCACGTGGAATATCTATGTTTTTGCACAGCAGAAAAAGCTTACTCTGTTACACCTTAATTATATCAAAAATTACACGACGCGGCAAAAGTGCATAAACAAATATTCTCGAATGATCCAGAACTTTGTTGCTGAAGTCTGTGATGTTCAAGTAATTGTGGATTCAAGCTGAGGGAATTGTAGTGTGGCCCGAAAGTGCTGGCCGCCATTGACGTCATCGCCGGCAGTCACTACAACACCGTGGCCGCGGGCAGCCATAAATAGGCTCAAGCGGCTCGCATTACTCGAAGGAGATGAAATTCGAGAAAACTCGGCGTGCCAAACAAATTTATTCATGAAAGGTGGTTTTTGGGCGTAACGGGGTAGTTGTGATTGTTCCTGGATGGGTCCATAGTAGATCAAAGGTTCCAAGGAAGCAGTGTGAGTACAGTAAGACTATTTTATTGAAGTAAATTTACTGTTTTAGTTCTTGCAAATACGCCTCTTCCAGAACCGTAGAAATATTCTCAACGTTTTTTTTTTTGACAAAAAGGGTTTGTTTAGCATTTTCAATCCTTCTGACCAACGAAAAAATATTTCCTCACATCAAAAAACATTAAGGAATCAAGAATGGATATGTTTTACTCACATTGGAACAGATTTCAAGGAAAAGGGGGATTTCAAGGATCTTCTTGTGTACTTGTACTCAATATAGCTATAGCAGTTTTGTAAGCTGCTGATTGCGTAGGAACAACTGGAATATTGGCATTATTGTGCTAGGAAACTATGGATCATCCAGCAGGAGGGAGTCTTTTATGGATCAGCTTTGGGTACTTCCCCCATTAGCAAAATTACAACCTTACCAAATCCTGAGGAAGTTTTTTCTTTTTATGGGAGAAGCAGTAGTCGATCGTTTTGTACCTACAAGTTCTGGAAACTTTTTGGGAGTTTTAATTATGACTGCGAGAGAGCGATTACCCTAGAAGGAAGTTCCCCACTGGAATTCATAGAACAAGAGGAGGAAGTGGGAGCTTTCACAGTTCTCCTTTGTTTTTCTCATTAACATTGACCAGAGGCAGCTGAAAAATGGAAAAAACTGCAGCTGGTATACAGCGTATACGTTTGCAACCCTGTCCACAACGGAAGTACCACTGACTACATCGTGGTGGTCAAAAACAATATAAAAAAATGGAACGAATATGGGGTTGAGTGACATAATAGTGTAGAAATTTCAATAATAATAGTAATGTCCGAACAATAACAGCTTAGCTGAGAAAGAAGGATGGATTGGGTTGATCTCCAGAAAGTACGAGGAAAGGCATTCTATTTCTGGCCTTGAGTTTGATAACGAAAACTGGTCCTCAGACAGCATGTCAATCCTAGTCTACTCATCTAGTTATGAAACAAAGCTGTTCTGTGAATTATCCAGGATTTTAGGATGGTTTATTGCTGGCAGAAAACCTTTTAATCTATATATACCTAGATTTTCGTTAAAACGTTAAAATATGGTCAGCTTTAATTTGCTATGTTCAAAGCAGAAGAAAGGAGTATACGCTTAAGCTAGAGTCTAATGTAGGCTTATATAAGATCTGATTATGCTATGGTAGCGCAAGAAATCCCTCTCACTACATGGAAATTTATTTTTTGGAGACAATAACTACATGTAATGATGTTCGGGTACTCATTGCGTAGATTACTTCCAAGAGTTAGTAAGCATAAATAAGTGGACGAGTTGTCCCGTCGGCAGCAAAGAGACAAAACGTCCGCATTCGCAACATTGCCGAACAGATCTGCCCATTAGGGGGTGGAGTCAACGAGGCGTTAATGCGCGTTTTTCAGCTGTTCATAGCATTGTAGCAAAAACGTTAAAGCCGCTTGGCCACGCCCATTTGGGGCTAACGCGTTCTTGAACGATTGGGCTACAAGGAACAACAGCAGTTCGGGGCCAGATTTGGCTTGTTTATATGGTCATGAGGACGAGTTTCCATGTTGTGCGGAAATGTGTGGGATTATTTCTCGAGCGTGTTGCAACAATAGGCTTAGCGGCGATATTGGATATGTGGTGGTCAGGACATCCTGAGAAGAAAATCTGGACGAGTTTTCGCGGCAAATGTTAAGTGACGAGAGCGAGCTCAATACGTCAAACAAAGCAAAACTACGTATACTTCTTGGAGGCGACAAACTCGGATAAAACTCTCCGGCTTGCGTCAAGGAAGGAGTGTGATTGGACGGGTTTTCACGGAAGGATATTACGAAATCATGCTATAAGAAACGTCAGCGTAAGAGATTTGGACGAGTTGTGGCGCTATTCGTAAGCCATACACGGTCTAGGCAACAATCAAGGCGTAAGATAACTGCCATGTATGGGCTGAAGGAGTGGAGAGGGGGCGTGGCTTACGGTCGTCTGCTTTTTTTTTCTAAATCGAATCTTTGAAGAAGTGGTTATGGCAGGTTTAGGTTAAGCGTTGACTAGATGTGAGATAATTCTGCTTTAGAGGCGAGCGCATTCACACAGAATTGAGAGGGCTCGTGCATGATTCTTGTATGGAAAATGCATGAAAAATGCAGCATCACGTTTTTAGAATGCTCTCTACTCAAGTAGTACTACTACTCGTCATAGCCCTTCTACTATGTATTTAAAACTAGAGCAGATTAGTTCGCCAACGAAGCTGCCGAAAGAAATGACTAGACTGAGGACAACTACCACAAATTCGCCTAGTTTTGGCCACTCTCGTCTCAACATGAGTACCAGATTGACCGGACCACTCAGTGGTCGTCTCCGCCTGCAATTCAGCGAAAGCAGAAATAATGGGGCGCAATAACCATTATTCTGCTTCATGTCATTGTTATTGAGGTAAATTGCCTAAGAACCAGGAAATATTTCTGGAAGCTGCGGCGTATTTGACGTAAAAACGATGCACTTTTCGTGCACGAACCATTTAAGGTGGCAGTTATCGGCTTTTAGAAGGTAATAGGGCTTTGTCTCTATCATTAATGGTAAGGATGGCTCTTTTGAAGGCCTAAACAGTGGCGCGGCTACGAGTGAGGGAGGTAGCTTTGATGCACAAACGTGCGTATGGAGCAATGGGGTGTGGCTTCGGTGCAAAATGCACGCGGAATCCTTCTAAGGCTACGATATGCTGTAAAAAATGTGCATCTGTGATGTAATAGTAATGTCTTTACTCGCCTGGTAGTGTCTGTTATTTTCAGCGACTTTATATACCGAATAAGGAAGCTTATGCTCGTTTTCAGCCATAATCCTATTTTTGTAGGGATACTGTACTTGTGCCGTATACGATACCTCAGCTCATGGGTCTGTAACTCACAACTAAAACAAAATGCAGAGAATTTTCTTCATTTTTCAGGTTTCCAACAAGAGACTGGAAGAAGTTCATCACCAGGATGACCTATGAGAAGTGTGGAAGCCCATGACTGCCTAACAAGGAAATGAAGGTCCACAAATACAAAATCCTGGAAAGGGAGGGCTCTAAATGTGGAAAGAAGATAGCCACTGGATTCTGCTCGTCCACGGATCACAGCGATCCTTGACGCGAGACGCTCGAAGGTACGCATTCATAGGCAGTTGTACACTAATTGTTCAGCTTCTCCATGCAAATTGCCGGGTTCTTTGCTCTTTGCCGCGTCCTTTTGCAAGAATTCCTATCATCTGATTGGACTCGTCTGCTTCAGAACGAGTTTGTCACAGTCACCGTACCTATTACAGTTTGAACATTAAAAAATTAGCAAAAAATGGATTCGATTGGAAACCTTTGTCCACTATGCGAGATTTCAAGAAAAAAAAACACTAAAAAATCCACTGCTAATCCTGGCAATCGCGTGCTTTCATAGTATTTTCGATGGATTTCATTTTTACGGCATAAATTGGAAAAAAAAAAAGAACAAAAGTAGACCTAAACCTCAATCGGCCTCAGGGTTAGGGCTCATGGACCCAAACCGCAACGAAACCAGGTTAGCAAGCGAACTTTTGTGTCCAGCCACCCCAGACACTATACGACTTGAAGGATAACCTCTTACGCTTGTAGGGTAATCACTCACCCTAACTAGTGATCCTTGGTTTGCTTTGAGCTCAAATGTCCATTGAATTTCGGTCAGCTAATGGGAAACTATGTAGTGAAAGATAAAAAAGGTGGTTCCTAGAGGCTCCTTTCATATAAAATATACGGGACAGCTGACTTTTTTATTATTTTATAAACAAGAAAATAAACATCATAGGTAAACAGACTGCGTTCTGAGGTTTGCTATACAGCTAGAATTAAGTGGATTCTTTAAGATTCCCAGAACGAAAGTACAGAGATGCCTGTAAAATTATGTGTGTACTTGCGGCTAAATATCCCTAAACAGTGTTTTTGTGAGAAAAGACCAAATTACTAGTATCTAGTTACTAAGCAGTAGGGGCAAAAAGGACTTTCATCTTAGTGATCATAGGCTTAACTAAGGCTTTTCATTAAGGTTAGTTCCTCATGCACCTTCAGCAGAGCTCAGAAGGAATAGCTTGATTTGTCCTGGTATGGTCATTTTTTCCTGGATAGGAGGTTTCAGGATAAAAAAATTACAACGAAGAATCCCAAAACTGTGAAAGATTCCATAGTAGGAACTATTACTCCTTCCAGCCCTTCCCTTCCACAACCCGATGTACCCCTCCCCCCTCTTCTAGCACCCAAAACTAGCCACCCAGCGAAGGTCAGTCGGTGCTTCACACGTACCCGCTCTTAACCCGACACCTCGCTACGAGGATCTCGTCCCGAAACGCGCGGACCGCGCAAAAAATCCCCGCAACCCAGCTCGTTACGTAAATTGCAGCCAACTTTCGGTTGTTGCTGTTCTTGCACTGACTGTGGCGACGGCTACAAGGACACTGGGCACTAGGCACTAGGTGTTTTTCTCGACTGCGATCCACGTTTATAGTCCAGCTAGCTGGTGTGCAGCCGGCGATTGTGAGGCGATCAAGCGGCGACGCGCAGCTCCGCATTCTCGACAGGCGCCAACATGTACGAGAACATGCGCAGACGAATTAGGACGTGTCGGGACAGGTTTTACTTGTTAGTAACTTTATGACCAGTGGGATTTCTGGAAAGCATTCCTTATGTGGAAACCAAGCAGTATCAGTAAAATTAGCTGACTTTTGCAATTACTGCTAGGTCATTTAACTAAATCAGCGCAAATTTCTTCATAAAAGGCCATTACGGTAATTTCTCACAAAACCTGCAGAACATTACGAGACTTCAAAGGTTTTTTGCGATAAAGGGCAATTTCTGCAGAATTCATAGAAATAGCAGGGATTGAACGTGCGCAAATGAGTTTAAAAATGACGTGACCAATTAGTGGAAAGAATTCATAGGAGAAGGATAATTAGAAGGACAACGAACGGGCACAGCAATTATGGATGTGTCGTTTCTGCGTAGGATTGCATTTCATGAAAAAAAAAACTCCGAAAATGAGAGGAAAATACTGAAAAGAGGGACAGGTCATTCTTTGTCTATAAAAGGATGAAAAAGAAGTGAAATGGAGGCACAGGAGGAGAATGGGAGTCCTGAGAAAATATAGGAACTAAAAGCAATGGTACAGTGTATGACCGCGAAGGAACACCTTGTGTTGGCACCAGGATAGCAGCACCTACTGCGATATTATGAAAATATTAATGGAGTCCTATTAGACAAAAATACATGTGGTCCCATTCTACAGCGAGATTCAAGCGGCCGTAGACAAGTGACGGGATCGCGGCGCGGCGTTCTTGGTCAGAGACGCAGGGACTGTGCATGCTTGCTCTGGTTGTCTGTGCCCAAGAACGCCCCGCCATGGTCCCGCCGCTTGTTTGCTGCCGTTTGGTGTTCACTGTACATATGTAGTGATACCCTAGAACTGGTGCAGAGAAACTCTTCCTTCTGGCGCTAAATGTTTTCAGCATAATAGCAGCATGTGCTGACACGCAATACTTTATTGCTTTGGGCATTATTGCAAGGACTGTTTTATTTACATGTACATAAATTTTATTCATACACTTGTTTATTTACACATTTATTTTTCTACAATATGCGTTCACATTATATTCAAAGTAGCACTTAGGCTAATTCCCTCCACTTTGGAATCCGGGAAAATTCAGGAAGACAGCCGCTGTCTGGGGTAAGATAGAATTTTCCGCTCACTTGCTCACTTTACCAGCATGTCTTTGCATAACATTCGGGTTTTCCGTGTCATTTTCTTGCCAGAATTGGTAAAAATTGGTAAATTTTCTTGCAGTATTGGTAAATTTCCTTACAGTATCTCTACCATAGCCCCACGAAGGTGGTGTTATGATGCGGAATAAGCATGATTTTTGGGTCAGATAACCCTTTCTCGTGAAGGCTGAGGGGGCTGCAGGCACTTTCTCAGGGTTTCTGGAGACCCGCAAGGGCTGAAAAAAAAGGAAATGAAAATTGGACCGCGTATTTCATGGTTTTCGACATTCTAGAAAACAAAACAGCTGAGGACATGACAAATTTTCTTCGGGAAATGCGCGAACGTGACACGATGACATAACAAAGTCCGCAATCACACTAAATCACCTAATACGCTGATATCCTCGGCGCCGGTCGCTTTGCACTGTCCGAGCAAGTGAAACACTCGAGACCGACGCCAAGGTGAATCGGCGACGAAATGTCACTTATAAGTTCACACTTTTGTCTACAGCCAGGAAAAAACTGACTACTGTAGGCTAGA
Organism: Ancylostoma ceylanicum; assembly: GCA_000688135.1. Taxonomy (NCBI): domain Eukaryota; kingdom Metazoa; phylum Nematoda; class Chromadorea; order Rhabditida; family Ancylostomatidae; genus Ancylostoma; species Ancylostoma ceylanicum. The sequence continues at coordinate 103,529 of JARK01001454.1, read as the reverse complement.
ACAATTGAATTTGCACAAACACTGTCGCTGATGACCTTCTAGAAAGTGCGCAGTGTTCACACTTGTTGCGATGAGGAGACCTTGAGCGACAAACATCACGTCGAGACGAAAATGCCGGCAATTTAAATCGCTGATAATTACGGAGGGGCAATTATAGCAAAGGTTGTGGAGGGATCGGGTAAGTGGACAGAGAAGCAGAGTGGGGGTAGTGATGCAGAGGAGGTGTGGAGTTGAAAAGTTTGCAAATTTGCGTCTGGAGGAATCCGTATGGTATTATTCATCAAAATTGTTTTACTACGAAAACTTTTGGGTAGTTGAGTAAGCTCGCTTGCTCAAATGATCTACAGCTGTAGATCAAACAGGAAACTGTTTTGTCTCCCTTTTCTGGCGTTTTCTTATGGAAAACCCATCCATTTTCGCAGCAGGTAGAACCTGCTCCACTAAAGTAGAGGAGTCGCGAATAAACAAATTTAAACCCGGGTTTCATGGCCTACGACGTGGATCAGCTGACGGATCAGCTGATCTCAACACATCCAGCAGCAAAGCATTCGCAGTTCATAGTGTGTTTCTGCTGTTAATTTACTAAGCTGTGTTATTTCTGAACATAAATAGATGATAATCCCTACTAATATCCTGAGATCCAGTGATATTCTCGGCAACTATTTCGCAGAATGGAATTACGACAAGGCACCAGTAAAAGCGGGATAAAAATATCATGGCTGCTGGTAATCCTTCTTCTGTTCCAAAGAGGAAATTTTTACGAAATCTACTTGTAGCATAAATTTGTGCGTTAATGAGCTATATAGAAAAGTTAAGGTTTACTGAACCCTGAAGTTGATTTATAACACTGGGCCGATGAATTTTTCGAAGAAAAAAATTGGAGAAAAATCCCCGTTCTTTCTTCTTTCTTCCTTTCCTCCTTTCCTTCTTTCTTTATTTGATGATGATAATATAATGGTCATCTTAGTCATCGTTGCTAGGGAATCGCTTTGATAAGCTGTCATTTTGTTGAGTTTATTGATTTAACAAGATCACCAGGACAACTACAACTCTATGCCATTTGAGGCCACGCCCACTTTCTCCTGTTCGTGTACCAGTTGACACAGAGGACCACAGAGCATCAAGGAACAGATATGATAAGAGATAGGAGCGTTGCACAGAAGCTTCCGCATCTGATTACTTGATGGACAGTTTCTAGGATTGGATGTGGTATTAGAATTTGTAGGAATTTTAGGAAATGGGTGCTTGAGGTTAATGACGCACCGGTGTCTCACGCTATCCTAGTACATTTGAAAACCTACATCGTTGATTTCTCAACACAAACATTGAAGGCCTTGAGTAAAATAAGGGACGGCGAAGAGAGGAGAAATAATCCAAGAGTTTTTTATTTGCATTGCGGAGAAAAAATGGAAGAAAATCATGATATCCTAGTCATGATGAAGGGAAAATAGAAAAGTGCAGAAAAAATAGGTCAAATTGATCTCAGCTATAAAGCATAGTGATAAATGGGTCCGCACCGAACAAATGATCACTGAAAAATTCCCCCCGCGACCCACCACGAGCCTTAATTTACGGCGCGCGTTTCGGCGACGTGGGAGGGGGTGATCATGATAAGTTGGAATGGATTGAGATAGGAGATTATCGTTAATGGAAATGGAGTCGAGAAGGTCATTCTACTAACCCAATTCTCGGGCCAGTCGTCAGTCGGAAGGCGCCGCGCTACAAACGACCGCCGCCGCCGCCGCCGCCTCGTCAGCACCTCCGCGTCGAGACGGGAGAAATGCGGGGGGCCATATGGTTGGGAGGGGGATGAGTAGGTGGATTGACTCGTTCGCTTACAATTTATGGAGTCTTTTTGTGTGATGTTTGCGGTTTTTTTCCTAAAAAGGTGATCGAAATCGAGAAATCTAGATAAATAAATGCGATTTTCAGCAAGAATATGTTGAAAAGTCTAAGTCATCTTCGAAATTACACAAACTCTAGTGAAATATAACAAATTTGGTTTAAACAACTTTCCGGACATAGTCTGCGGATGAAAAAAAATCACAAGCACCTTAATTTTCACGTTGCACATTATGCGTATTCGATAAGTTTATTTTTCTTGAACTATCCACGAACTTAGACTGGAAAAACTGTTTCGGGTACGCGAAATTCGGCATATCAAGCTTCGCCAGAGTCAAATCTTCTATTTCCTGACAGGTATTGTAGGAGTGGCTATATTACAACTGACCAAGCCATCTCAGAAAGCCGCAGTCTGAGAAATTGACTCTTTATTTTGTGCAAATACTCAGTACTATTATCAAATACTACTATTATTGGTGGACCACCCACGGACCATCACAGTGCGTCGCGGTGCGCCACTCTGGTTGTCTGCCGCAACCCGTTAGCCACGCCCACCCTCTCCTTCTCTACTGCGCTGCAGCATATCCTGCTGGGCAGTATGCGCCTAAACAGTTGCAATTGCCTCTAATTGGTTTCGCTAAGAGTTACTCTGCTAAAGGCATTTTTTGAGCAAAATTAGCTGAACGTATGCCACAGAAGTGCAGTTACTCTTTTACGATGTTTCACAATTGAACTAATGAAAGTAAGTAGTTTCCTGCAAACTGCTCATTTTTTTCTAAAACGAATCACTCAAAAGTCCCAAGAACTGAACTTGAAACTGAAAAGTGGAAAGAGGGTGTAGCCGTGAGAAAATACAAAACGCGTGTGAAGTTGGTTACTGTTCTATCCAGAATCATGCAGAGCATGAAAAAAAAAGACTTGATTTGGTTAAAACAACAAAAAATGGGATGTAATACTTAAAAACAGTGGCGATGGGAGGATTTTCAGGTTCACGGCAATCAAAAAAAGTATTCGATTTGCTGAAGAACGCGATTATCAGCGCTAAGTTGTAGGTTATCATCGCGTCGCACCCAACTAACCCAATTTTACCCCCACACTCGCGGCTAAAGTGAAAGCGCTGACCGATTCAGGCTCGAATGAACACTGTAAGATTCTGGAGTGGTTTCTGATCTTCGATCAAGACACGCCAATGCTCAGACGCCTCTCATGTACAGTAACCCATATATCATCACAGTTCATCACTAATTATCTAATTAATTGCGTCTTGAGTTTTGTTTGAGCACTTACACTAATTGCAAGAATTATGAGAGAAAATTATTGAAAGTACATCATTGCTAGATCACAGCGCGAGAACAGTTTGTGCAATAATGTGTGAAAAATTGCGTGGGCCCGCGTCACGCGCAAAATTGCACTAAAATTGATGGAGGAAGCTGATTGGAACGTTAGCCAATTAAGATATTTAATTTAATGAATGGTACAAAAGGGCAACAGCAGACAGTAGATCACAATGCGGTAATTGGTTGCAAATTAAATCTCAATATGTTATTGTGGCGATATCCATAAATGAGCATGAAGCAGACGTCCGTTCTTTGCGCACACTTTGCTCTAGGCTACAGTACTATTAAATTAAGTTATATGCAGGAAAGCATCAGACGTTATCAAATCAACGGGGATGCAACCAACCAGAGAAGTAGCCACCATCTTGGTGAGTCACCGGTGTATCACCAGTGCCTCACCGAAAATGTGGCTGCTTTGATGCCCTACAACTGCTTTGTTTTGAGGTACATAGATCTCTCAATCTGGGTTTCTTTTCTTTCTTTCCTGAGGGATTACGCTCAAGGCAATTTTTTGGTTCATGCTCGTGACTCACCGGTGTATCACCAGTGCCTCACTGGAAGTGTGGCTGCTTCAACGACTTACCAATGCGTTGTTCTTTCAGACAGATCTCCTCATCTGCGTTTTATACTTGAGGGACAACCTGAACAAAAGCAATTTTTGGTTCATGGGCGTGAGTCACCGGTGTATCACCAGTCTCTCACCCTCCGTGTACACTGCCTGAAGGCCTTACAATGGCGTTGTTTCGAGGTGAGTCAACTAGTCTTAAGCAGTCATAAGCAGCTTGAAGGTAAAAAGAGCTAACATTTCCTCGGAAAAAAATTGCGACAACTGTTACAAGAATTCTTAAGTTTACAAGTGACTTCTTCAGAAATAAGGTAAGGTTACCCAAGAGAGTTTTAGTCCGGGCCGAGAGATTTCACAGGAGAGTACAGTTAGAATGCTTAGCCCCATCTTGATCAACGCAAAGAACAAACACGTACGTCAGTGCCCCTAAAAAATAGATGGCCTCTAAGAAACCACCGTGCTTCTATAATTACGTACGCGACGTAATTAACGCCGTTTACGGAGGCAGCCACCTCATTAGCAACTATAGAGCTGTAGTTGGACGAACTCTTCGAGAGAATCGTTGATATTGGCGTCAATGCTTGAAGGGGAGCTCATGGAAAACTATAAGGAGGCTTCTTACTTTTCTAATTGTAATTTTTAGGTAATATTGTGAGAATCTCCGGGAATCTTCAAAATCTCTGTGTTGTGGATTCTTTGGGTTATTGGCAGGAAATCTGAGGTTTCCAAAATTTTAAGAATTAAAATGGGATTGTCATAATTCTTTTCTCCGGAGAAGATGAGAAGTTGTGTTCTCATTTTCCGAAGACTTCTGACTCATAGTCCCGATAGTATAGGTGAAAAAGTATCGAGGACCCACCCCCTCTATCAGCTGAGAGTTATAGCTAGGTGTTTTGCTTCTGGATGAGTTTTCTTCCTTATTTTCTCTTAGGGAAAGCTTTGAATAGTTCTAAGTGCATTCGAATTGCACAGGTAGTATCTATAATTGTTACAATTGCGAAGATCACCTACTATATGAAGAATAGAAAAGTACAGTATAATTTCCCGGAAGCGGACAACATTTTGACCAGACTATGCCACGAGATCACGAGCGAGTCAATGCATCGGCTCTCTTGTTACTACTGGCGGGAAAGTGTTGAACCGCCGTTTCTACTCCTGGATTACTTCTTTGCGCCTTAGTGTTTTTGTTGGGTTTCGAAAGAAAACTTTAACAAATTCACATTCTATTTGTTTCCTACATTTCATTCTATTTCGCTCGATATCTTACATTACGTGGCGCCTCAACAGATCAATCCATCCTTTTTTCTATTTCAGCGCTTGCAATGTGATACCAATTGTTCCTAGTTCTTTCTATGAGTCATGTTACCATCAGGCTTTCCGTTAACCAGCTTAGTTCGCCAGGTTAACAAGTTATACTGAATATTTGAGTGAAAATTCTGAAGGTCTCGCATTATTTCCATTTGTACTGCCTCACGAACACATACTCTACTGAGTCCTATCTGTGGGGTTAGCTTGTCTATTCCTTTCCGTTTCTTGATATTGTTCATGATTTTGCCTATTGTAAGCAGAGTGTACATGGGCTGATGTTCTTAGGTTTTCTCTGGAAGATCAAATGTTAGCTTTAGCCAATACATTTGCGTTGTGCAAGTCTTTACAGCTCTATCAGTAGATACCCCAATAGCCAAACCCATGCGCTACAGCATAGGTAAAGCAGCATCCTTGTTGTCTGCGCATCCAAGAATTTCATTGGCATCGCCGTTCTCCTCGTGCTATTTCTATGCTAAGATGATGTCAGGAAGCTTTATTGTTCGTCCAAATTTTCATTGGATATTTCAATCCAGAGATAAGCTATGATGAAGGGTTTTTCGGTTGGAATCTCCTCTTTTTTATTCTTATTGATATCTTTTTGGCCGCTACTGTACGAACATCTGACAGAATATGACCTTCTGTTAATCGCTTATCCTGGAGATAGAAATAACTATGGATCTCTAGTTGTAACGTGTTGGCAGTTCTTAAGATTGCTTTACAGAATACTGCACTTAGCATGAAGGCGTTGCCGCATAGCGCGATCATGTTCATCGCTGTTATCCTTGCTACTTTAGCATTGTTTGTCGAAGCTAATGAGATCATCGAGGAAGAAAATGCGGTACGATTCTTTGTGCAGTATGAGTGGTTATTATGTTTAAGAAATTTTGGCCTTCTCTTGAGTTTCTAAATGTTGCGCATGAAATTTCACAGTTTTCACGTACTGGTTTCAGTGTCTCAAGCGATGCTCTGGAAAGGTATGGTACGAGCGGCTCGCGTGTTTGATAGGTTATCCGCAGTCATGCCTTTGAGGACGAGAAGACTCCCAGTTTATTCTACACTATTAAATTTCAATTTGAATGTGATGAATTTCTCAGATTCGAATTAATTTCGAGAGCTATAAAAAGTGTGTACGTGCGAAAATGCTGTTTCTTTTTGATAACGAAAATCATCTGGAGGATGTGAAGTTTCTGAATGCAGGACCTAGCAGAAATCATAAAAGTACTTCAATGATTGATTGTAGTCAATGTCAATGGTGCACGGACAGATTCCTCCTTGTCTATTTTCACTACACAGCTTCTTGATGTGAATCGTTGGTGAATTCCGTTATGGGGTCGAAATGGTTTACATAACAGCAACATGGAAAGCGTTTGTCATTCCGACTCATCGTTGCTCTTTCACCAAATTGTTTTCCTTACGTCCTTATGTGGGTTTTGGAAGCAAAAACATGTTGGGTCACATCGAAACAATTTTTTCTGGATATAGGGCCCTTTAAAATATACATGGATGCCTTGTCATATAATGGAATCTTTCCTCAGCCAATGAATTCTAAGATACATCTTCGGTGGGCAAAAACACTCAGTTCAGGTTAGTTTTCCTTGTGATGTTCGCCAGAAAGTGGTTTTTCACCACTGCTATAGTCTGTTTAAGCTGGAAAAGAGCCAGAAAACAAGAGAGGGCGAAAAAATACGCAGTAATTTGAGAGGGGAGCGAGAAAACCAAACAGTATGCACGAAAACTCAACTATCATCGTGATTATCAACTATCCCAATTACCATTTTTATCGCAGATCAGCAGGTTTACTTATTTATTTATTTATCTACTTTTATTTTACTTGTTTAATATACACTCGGAGGTGTGCGCGTAAATCTAAAAAAAACAAGTAATAAACAGCAAAGGTAATCCAGTTCTCTATTGGGGTAATTTTTGATTCTGAGCAGCACCATTTCCTATTTGGATCCTTGTAACTTCTTCTATCTTTATCGCAGTACTTCTAACATTTATTTCCCGGTTTCGTAGAGGAGATGGCTGTCACAGCAAACGCTGACTCGAGAAACATATCACGCTGTGCATCATATCACAACAAAAACCCAATCTACATTCTCCTAGGACAAGAAATGTCAGACGCATTCCTGTTCACTCATCGCTTCATCGAACTGGTGAGACCATTTCCAGATTTTTCTCTGGATTTGATGCTTTCGTTTCCTTAGTAAGGACTTCTCTTTAGGACAGGAGTTTGCTGGAATGTCTCCGCTAAAACCGCTACTCGTTCTTGTGCTCGTTTTCGCTGCAGGTTCTGCGTCTCTTACAAAATTAAATGAGGTAAGTTGCTGGTTCAAGGTTGGGGGCTGGGGATCTGATTTGGTGCTGTTAGGAGTAGTAATTGCTGGGTAGTGATTTCATATGACACTGAAGTACTAAAAAATAGAACTTTATAGGTAACATGTGGAAATTAACTCTAGAATATCCATATTTCCGCACTTTTCAATGGGGGAAAAGCTTGCGTGCTATTTCATCTACAAGTTATTCTTTCATTACTAGTTTACTTCTAGCTTACTAGGTTATATTGGTCATCGATGATTTGTTGTTCCAGTGCCTACAAGAGTGTGACGAATCGAAGAAGGACCAGGAGCTAAATGAATGCAAGCTCAAATGTATGGAACAGGTCAGGAAATTGAATCGCTTGACATGAATAGCAAGCCTAGACCCTTGCTATCGTTTCGTCTTATCAACTAGCTTTCCCTGCTTTGGTCATACATATTTTGACGTTTCTTTCTAGCTAATTTATATTCCCCCGTACATAATTCGGCCATAAAAATACTTAGTTGAAATTAGGTAAAAAATAAGTCGTTGTCCGGCAACAAGCGATACTCGCCGAGCTCTGACACACTTCGTGTTTTATCAGTTCAGCTAACAGCACAACTGGGAAATAACGAAGTGATAACGCTGCACATCAGAAGAGTTTTCAAGTATATTTTATACCAGATGAATCTTCAGGAGATGCGGAATACGATGGTACTTATAATTACCTGCTAACCCATGGAAAATCCCGCTTTTGAAGTCATTATTTTCAATAGAATTCGTGGGGAAGGGCGTCAAGACAACCGCCACAAGAAGGTGTTAGGTGGCAACGATCGATATTACCACCTGTACAGCCTTGTGACAAATGTCTCAACGGGCACCCCATATTCACCACGAAAAGGGACTCAAGGGCAAATTTCTCCACCATTTTTGCGATGAATCTTGTGCATCATTATGCTTGGCGTCTCCAGGCGATTATTTTCGCATGAAAATTTTGGAAAATATTTTTTTAACGTTGAACTTCAGAGGTGAACTGCTTTTCTGTCAGACCCATGAATATCGAAGAGCATAACAAGTCAGCTCAACATATAAAATATGGGCTGAGAAGATATCCATAACCCCATAAGGCTGCCTTGACAAATGGTTTACCACGCGAGTAGCTCAGACTACCTGCAAGTCATAAATTTGCTAAACTGTATTATTATAGCTGCTACTTCAGGTATCGCTCAACCATGCAGAGGTTGGTCGAGCAAAAATCCTCGGTAAAGATGTCAGCAACTGGTTGAGTGATGTGGATTCTGTTCTTAAAAAATTCCCTACTAAGGAGGCAGAAAACGAGGTTAGTGATTGGATTTTCTACTGCTACTGTCTATAAATTGCAATGGCACTATGAGCAGGCCTATAGCGTTTCCATAAACGTTCAGCTATCGAAAACTGTTGCATTTCCCAAGGAGTAAATATAAAAAGAGCAGTGACTCATTGTCTGGATCTCTCCCTTGTGCTATTTTTTGTCAATTCTCTGATTTTTCAGATATCACAGCTTGTTGGGAGCCCACAATTCAAGGATACAGTTGGCAAAATACATGAAGCGGTCAAGGATATGCCAGTGCAAAAGATCGTTGACGACATTGTCAAAGAGATGGTGAATTCTTCATATTTCTAGCAAAATTAGCTGCTCTCCCCCCCCCCCCACCCCCTTCCCGGCAACAACTCATACAGTGACATAGGCTATTTTATTGTAGACATTGTGAATCTTTCTTGATTCTTGATGATAGAACGGTTTATTAGCAAGGGCAGTGCATGAGGTTAACCCTAACCCCCCCCCCCCCCCCCC
>JARK01001454.1:58767-80530 GCA_000688135.1 Ancylostoma ceylanicum | reverse complement strand
GGGGGGGGAGGGGATGGCTTGATTCGAATGTTCGAACTCGAATAACCGAAGACTGAAATATTCGAAATTTCGACGAAAGAATGCATAATAATTTTCATTTTTTGCCAATTCAGGAACTTGTCTATGCTAAATTGGCTGAAATGCAAGGATAACCCAGCCCACATTGCTATTTCATGGATTGGTAGATCACACTATTTGAATTCTCTTGACCATTTAGAGTATGTCATGGTTATTTGAGTCTACTCTTTGTACTAAACGTTAACCTAGTTACCGTATCACCTCACCTTCGGCGGAAGTTTGAATTTTCCGCGTCTGCCGAAAATTTTGATTTCCTGTGTTCAAGATAAAAAATTGTTGTTTGGAGAAATTTATTATTATAAAACATAAACAACGATGGCATTATAAAGGCACATATTGAGCGCTTCTATAATCTCTGGCAGACCTGGAGCGTATCACCTGCGGCAAAATGACCGCTGGCATTTCACCGGCTGACTACCGGCAAATGCTTTTCAAAGAAGTAGTCACCACAGTTACAACAAACAAAACGATGTAGTACAGTATTCAAATGGGACATACAGTAATCGAACATAAAAATTTCGTAAATGCTTCGATCACATGTAGCCTCAGCAGCAAAGAAAAAACGCAGAGTTATTGAGCGGTATTGATTTTCTGGCAAATTGTGTGATAGAAATTGTATTTTTTTTCGCATATGCAATGTAAGAAAGGACATTCACTATTCGGTAAAAATTGGCCAAGTGAATCGTTGATTTTTAAAACGTTCTTATAAACATCTAATAGCTGTATTATAAAGTAGTAATATATACTCGTTTCATACAAATCACAACCATAACAGTAGCGAAAGGTTTTGCACGTCTCGTAATGCATGCGTATCGATTGATCGATTAGAGTAACCATCGACATCCACGTGAGAGAGTCAGAATGAGAGAGCGAGAACCCAGAGAATAAGAGACTAGTGTTTATTTAGCGGCTATTCGGATTTCTTCTTAGCGGCTCGTTTGAGCTTCTTCGGCGATTTGAGTGGTCGTCGATTGATATAGGCGCCCAGCATCCATCCCACTACGGGGCATACCTAAATCAGGTGATTCCGCTGCACAGATCAATAAATCGATGATTGAAAACGTACCCAATACAAGAGGATAAACCATTGAGCACTCAAACCACTGCATCCGAAGAATAGTGATGAGGCCACTATGGGATCCAAGCCTGAGTCACCGATGAAGAGTATCGCTGGAATAGACGGTCGGTAAAATCAAAACAAATGAGCCGTCTTTAGAGATTTTTATGACAATTGTTATTATTGTTAGGAGCCCGGATATCTCGGACCAATCAATATTGGGCGGAAAATCGAAACTGTACTAGGACACCATGAAAAGGAGACATAGCAGACTGCACGACATACCGAACAATCAGGCTGCTGCAGCGAGTCCTGGACAGCAGACTTAAAGACATCGTAGAAGTAACGCGAAATCAGTGTGGGTTCGTCTAGAATTGCAGCACAGCCGACGCGACCAATGCCGTATGGCTCCTGACTGAGAAGCATCGAGAGAAGAAGAAGACTGTACATCTAGCTTTCCTTGGTCTCGAGAAGGCTTTTGATGGGATACCTCGTGAACTGATTTGGTTGTCACTGCGCGCTCATGGGGGCCCCGAAGAATACGTCAGATGGGTGCAGCTTCTCTACACGAATGTCGCGAGCTCGGTCATAAGCGCCGCAAGAAGATTAGCCCCGTTTGATGTCCACGTGGGGGTTCATTAAGGCTCTTCACTTTCACCGCTTCTTTTCATTCTCTGCATGGACACAGTATCGAGCGATCTCCAGTCAAGACCACCGTGGACACTTCTTTATGCAGGTGATGTCGTAGTCGCTGCAAGCACTAAAGAGGAGCTCCAGAAAGTGGTACAGGTTTGGAAAGACCGACTGGAACGATATGGGATGAAATTTAACATAAAGAAAACAGAGTATCTCGAATGCGGGGATTAAGCACCTGGGACGATCTTCATCGATGATGAGGAGCTTCCGAAAGCCTCCGTGTTCGAGTATCTAGGATCCCGTATCTCAGCCGGCGGTAACACGTTAGTGGAATCTGAATGTAGAACGAACGCTGCGTGGAGCTAGTGGAGGCAAGTAACGGGTGTAATGTACGATAAGCTAAAGTCAAAGATCTATCGCACAGTAGTCCGACCTGTTGCGCTGGAATGCTGGCCGACCACCTAAAAACAAGAGCAGACTCTCCACACAATGGAAATGAGAATGCTTCGATGGGCTTACGGGATTACTCGTCTTGGAAGAGTACGAAACGAAGATGTACGCTCAATGTTTCGAGTAGCACCCATCACGGCAAAAATGCGGGAAGCTCGGATATGCTGGTACGGTCACATTCTGAGAAGTGATGACAGCTCCGTCGCCAAATCAGCTATGAAAACCGCTGTGGAAGGACGTAGACTGTGAGGGAGACCCAAAACCCGGTGGCTAGATAGAATTGAAGATGATGTGCGGTTACTGAAGCTCATTGTGGATGGCGTGTTCAATCGATGAAAATGGCGCAATCGCACGAGGAACGCGACACCAAACCATGGGAAACAGTCTAGGAAGAGGAAGACTAGGACAACATGACTAGGATGAAAAGGTGTGGGGGTGATGAGGTGGAAACAGAGCGAACAAGGTTTTCGTGACTGGCCGAGTCAAACAATGGACCAATCACATAAGTATGGCCCGCCCACTTCGCCTCGTGACCCAAACACGTTGATATAATAGGACTAATAGCATTGTGTAGCTATGCGAAAGGGATAATCACAAACAACTCCAATAGCACCTAGATGACCCACTATTTTTGGGACAAAATGTTGAGCACAGAAAAATCGTTACTCACAGAACGAGAACAGACTGGCAATAAAAGCCGGTGCCAGATATTTGCCAACGTTCGCAGGGAGCCGCGGTAGAACCGATCGCATGGCAAAGCATCCGGTGATTTCATAGGCTAGTACTATCAAGAAGTCTCTCTAAAAAACCATTTTCAAATCAGTAACATTAGTAGTTTTGGCAAGTAGCCAATATGCTCACCTGATGCACTATTGAGCAAGTATTTTGACTGTTCACGAACATTTCCATATGTGTTTGTGAATATTGCAGGGAGTGGAACCACAGAGTCCTGGCGATATGCCAAGCAATCGCTCCGCCTATCATTTCGGCCAATAAGAACAGCAGGAAACGTGACAGCCTGGTATGGCAGGGTTATAGTGAATTTCGAACGGTATTAGTAAGGAACCCTCGAAATGAAAAATAATGGAGAGAGGGTATCGATTATGCGAGAAATATGAATATCGATTACCTGATTTCCCCATAATATAACATTTCAATAGGAGTCAGCGGTGTACCATAGCTGCCTCGACCCGTTGAGCTGAAAATAAATCCAAGAACCGTGGTGGCGATGAAGAACGATGAAACGCCATAATGCTGGACAATTACAGCTGTAATATGAAATCAATAAATCAATACACAAAATGTAACAGCTACAACCTACCATTTTCAAAGACACAAGTGCAAATTTGTGCCGTTCCAATTAATTCTATGAGAAATCGATGAAACGAAGTCTTCTTAGAAATAGTCTTGTCCAATATCCTCCTAGACAGTTCTGCTGTTCCTAATACAGTTCCATAGTAACAGACGGCAGCTACCAGTGGCCCGGCCACCGTAAAATCGGGCATCCTGGATGACAAATGATTTAAGTGTGAAAAAGTAGCACATAACGATAACGACATGTTAGACGCTCGAATATTCCGCTATGAACTCATGGAAAGCAGTGAAATTCTCAGGGGAACTTTCTTTTTCTCGGAATACTGTAGTAGATCTTTAGAATAAATGTTGGAGGTCCTATTTTCTTCTATTAGGTCCGTGCAAAAGTTCTGGGGCAGTTGCACCTAATTTTTTTGACGCGCCATAACTCAACTCAAAGTCAACCATTTGACCCGAACCAAAAAGCATTGGCATCTGTGTAATGTTGTCAACAAGGTGCGCGAACGATTTTTTCAGAGGCACAAAATTTGACAGGTTCATACTCGAAAGAGCGGCACACGTCATTTTTGAGTAGGGTCTGTTCACGAGATGTTTTACATCGGATGTAAAGTCGTAGAGGCTTGAAAAGAAGACATTCTTCTGGAGGTTGGTCTTAGAGTATACATGCTGAGTTAGAACTTCGGGGACCAATCGGCCATCTTTTTAGACGTTTAACACTGCAACACGTTAGTGTGTGCTAGACCGCAGCAGAGATGGCGGACTCACACAAAATCCATCTCCTCATATTTCCTCTCATACTATTTCCCTCCAAGTCACGTGGCACGAGTGACTATTTTCCTCGCAAAGTCCTGCACACTTTCCACTAGGTCTGATTCAACCCACCCTTTTCGGGAGCCTTTGTGCAGGTCAAATTGGTGATCCACTTGTGGGGCATTTTGCTAGCTCTCATCTCCGCTCAGAAATTGTAAGTACCTACGAACTGTTCCCATTTCGGAGAGGATACCCTACACAAACATAATCTTTATTGGGGTAGTCGCCTTCCCTGCGAATCGGCCGAATTTGAATTCATAAAGCAAAATTTCGCGAAATCGCTGATTGCACATAGCATTGATTTTATACCTGAAATGCAGCGACGCTGTGACGTAGATCAAAGCCAAAAGTGGTAAGGGTAGTAGATGTACCAGGCTACCAGCGCACATCAAAAGCATTGCAGAATATTGCGTCATCAAGAAACAAAACTAGATTAAACAGCGAATTACCACCAACTGCCCCGGAACTTTTGCACGCACCTAACACAAATGTTGCAGCCTTGTCCATCATGAAGTAACTTTCTCGCAAGGTCCAAATTTTACTTCAATGTTGGCTTTTCGAATACTTCAAAATTTTGTGGATCTCTTCTACTTATGAGCTATCCAGGATTTTAGGTTGAAAAGTTTATTTCTGGCCTGATGCTTCGACTGATTCGTCATCTTCAGAGGCCTAAAAATGGCTCAGGGCTATTATTCGTGGTCGTCATCTAAACATCTCCAACAAACCCAGCCAGTTATCAACATTACTCCAAGTTTGCTACTTCACAAAAATTCTGAGACGAAAGAAAAATCAACTCTTTATCTTTGACTGTCATTGCGGATAAGTGGACGTCACTAGGCTGTCCGCTTCCCATTGTATCTAAAGTCTACAGCTCACATAACGATATGTAGGGAAAGAAATCACTACTTATGGACAGGCATTCATTCCTGTTGTTCATTCTTGGGTTCTTGGTCACAATCGGGAACGCTTCCAAGACTTCAAAATACTGCCTCTGACACAGAAGTTATTTCCAACGTACGTTTCGATTCTATGCTTACCAAGCGGTGATGTTAATCTTCTACACAAAATGAAGATTCTAGTTGACTTTGAAAAACCTGGGCCTCATGATCGTATTAGGCATACTCGAAAATCTCAGAATATGAGAAAATCTCTCTACCGAAGTTTCCCGTGAGCGCTGCCTTTATGTTTGTGCTGTTGCCGATGCAGGTATATCATCATGTCTTCTTTAGTGTTTACTGTCCAGAACTAATTGCAATGTTCTAGAGTTCAGCGGATGAAAAAAACAGTGGAGTTTGTTCAGGTCATTCGCTCATGTGAATAGTTAATGGTCGTTAGTGCTGTAACAGTATTGCCGTAACATCAAAAAGGTGATGACTGTTCTGCGCGCTAGATCTGTGATGAAAAATAGCCATAGTTATGTTTGCATTGTACCGAAGAGGTTTATTTGGGTACATGGCCTGTAAAATTGCCCATTTCCAGCTCTGGAGATTTCTCGAAACGTGAGCCAACATGATTCTGTTGCCAATCCTGGGGTAATCGTCAAAAAGGGTGTGAATAATTTTCAATCTTTGCCCCCTAAAAGAAGATAAGCAGTGAAAAACTTGCTGAAATGCATCAAATCATGAAGCAGTTCTAGTGATTGATGCTCATCTGTTTCTAACCGAGAAGCTGGTATAGAGGTCTTGAAGACTGGGTTCACTCATTTCTCTGGAGGACATGCATACAGACCAAGAAAGTTTCTACAAAATACAAGCATCGTGAGATAAAACAGCCACCAATAGGAGTTCTGATAGCTGCAGATGTAAATGAATATCCAGAAGAAGGTGGCTCGATAATATAGCGAAGTTCAAAGGAGGATGAGCTGGGGATGAAATGTCAAATTGTAAAACGTTGATGAAAGCGGAAGTTTTCAGTCCGATGTCAACAGTTCAATACCAATTGTAACATTGCTATGCAGTGAATGAATATAAAACAAGGAACGAATGATGAAACAAATGAAATATCTGTTGGAAAACCGCAGTCATTGTCGAGAAAATAATTCAATTGAGAATGGCGTATTGCCAAAATAATCAAGGCCACCACTTCCCAGAGCAATAATTCAACTGATCCTTGAACTGAAGTCATTCTGCACATATTCAACACTTTCAAGGTAAAACAGAAAGGTGGAATCAAAACTGGAACTTCGAATATACACTTCGGGACTGGCATATTCATTATATGGTGTTCAGGAATTTGCTAAGTTGGCGGATATTTAATGAGAAACGAAGTTATTCTGTCAATTGATGCAGCCATAACACTAGTAATGGATTCCCAATGTTTCAAGCTGGTATTACGCAAAAACTAAAAAGAAACAAGAAAATTCAACGATTTAAAACTAAACCAGGACCTGTAATATTATGAAGGAGGCGTGAGAATTTAGAGGATCAAAACGCGATACTCGATAGAGCAGATGATGGTGCATATTGGGTACCATATAGAAGATGATGGTGCATATTGGGTATGCCTCAAGCTCGGTTATCAGACTGATGGCTTGAGTAGGCGTGCGGCACTAATATTAGCGCAGTACTAATATTCATGCGATTTCTTCTTTTTACGTGTCAATTACCATAAGGAATATGAATATAGATGAATTTCAGCAGATAATGGTATTGTGAGAATTATAATTAGAAAAGTGTATTCGAGCGGTTATCATAACGACAACAGATTGATCGTGGACAACAAAGGTGAACGGTTTCATAAGATTATACATCGAGTACATAAAAATTACACCACAACTGAATTATGAATCAATATTAAATGACAAGAAAAACTCGGGTTTCAATCAATGTTGTTGATTATTGTGATTAAACCTGAAGTGACTCCTTCTCACAAAACCGCGCTCATTTTGTTACCACTGTCAAACACAAAAATAAGGAAAGGAAAATGCATTGATGGCTAAAACAAGATGACAAAGTATGAGAATGGGGAAAGCAAACATTCAAATGAGCGACGAAAAGCCATGAAAAACCAAAATGTTCTAAGGACGAGAAAGAAGCATTATGTGCCTTGTGCACGTGTCCAATCTCAGTGTTGGCTAGAAGAAACGAGAAACTATATGAGAAACGAAGAAGAATGCACGTGCGTGTTGAAATACCAATAAACCGATGACACGAATCAAGTTCCGGTCTCTAGGATGCATCACATCCAGAATTGAACAAAACTCCACTATCTGGTTACTGATTGCTGCTCAAGGAATCAAATAAATAGACAGCATATCGAAGTATATCAGTACTGAGGTATTCGAGTCCCCTCCAATCGCTTCACGTGGCTTTTGTGAAGACTCTTTCGTTGTAAGTTATTAGAAGCTAAATGTATGCTTTTTATAACGTTTTCTTCAAACCTTGACGTTAATAGTAGACTGAGTTCTCATTTTAAACCTACAGACATGTAAAACGAGAAGGGAACCAATTGCCATATATTTAACATGTTTCTCAGCTTCGAGACACGGTAGTGATTGTTACCTATATTTCGACAGCTTAGATAACGTGGGACCACAACTAGACATGGAACAGCTGACAACCTCACTCTTACAATGACAAATACACAACGAGACAACCACACAAGTGCAACAGAGAAGGGTCATTCATGCTTCTGATCAAGAGATCAACCGTAGCACCTCTCGCAGCCCCTCTCCGTTGTTTATTTCTGTGTTCTGTCTTCGCATTTCCACCGCCTCCATTATTTTTCTTTCTAAGGCTCGGGTTAGATGTCGGTAGAGGACGGCAACCTTGAACGTCTTAGTTGTATGTTCATTTATGTCATGTTAAAAAAAAACCATGAAGCTGAGAGACAGAAGTATCTTGGATTCCAATTTCGCGATATTGGATTCATGCGAAAAACTTCTTTCAAGAATAATGCTCACAGAAATGCCGACCAGAGTGATACGGTCGTATTCTTCTAGTAATAACAGCACAGGTCGAAGATAAAAAATGGCTACTAGGAAAATCCTAGAACGCGAGCAGATTTTGATCCTTGATCTCAAACTCCTCCGAACAATCTGATCTTCTGGGTATTTTTATTATTTGCGCCATCATTACATCACTAAATTATTGACATCAGACGAACGTGAAACAAATTTAATCAGATATAGGCGTTCTGCATTCATTTTGTTTGTGTATTAGCAATCTTTGCCCATCGTTTGCTTATGTGACGGTGGAATAGCATAGACATTTAATGAGTGCAATATTTAATTCTGTTTCGTATAAAGATTCGATTCAAACACTTGTGGGACACTAGAACGAACAGAGACATATTTTATTTTATTAGTACATCACAGTTGATGTGCTTCATACAGCGATAGTCCATAGAGCAATTACAGATGAGGAAAGTGATGGGTGCATGTGGAAAAATTATAAGGTCTTTCCTCGAGAATTTTCAAACAGTGTTTACTATGTCATGCTGCAAAACGTTATAATTTTCTTTTTGGAGTATCTAAGTCAACATCTGTGCTACTACCTAGCGAGCACGCACCACAGCAGCGGGTTCGATATCTCGAAAACCTCTTTGAACTGATACCTACTGTGGGCGCTGTAGAGAGAAACATGACTTATAGGTTACTTTGCTTAAGTTAACTTGTTAACTTAAGCAAAGTTAACAAGTTAACTAACTGAACTTAACTTAACTAACTTAACTTTTACTTAACTGTGTTACTTGGAGTCCATTAAGAAACATGACTGTTTTAAACTTTCTGGTAGGCCTATAGCTGGCCACGTGTTACAACCCATCAAGCACGCTCTACGGCGAGTTCTATCTCTCAAGAACCTCTTTGAACTGGTACGTACCGTAGGCGCCGTAGGAAGATACGTAACTTCGATGGAGTTGAGAGAAACCTTGAATCATGAGTGAGACATTGGCAGTGCTGCGTAGTTAACAGGTGTCGAAGCAAGGATAGGAATTATCGGTTTCTTGATCAGAATGGGGCCACTCAAACAAGCCTGATTCAGACTCAACACTTTCCTCAGTATATCACAGGTGCTACCGAAGTGAAATAAGAACAGAAGCAAAAATAAAAGGAACATTGAGACGATACCAGCTACAAAACACTATCTGAAAGCTACATATGGATTAAGGCCATACGCCAATACAATAATGATAGCGTCAGTGCAGATGGGTGTCCAATAAAATCACATCCATGAAACGTTCATGATGTATCAGGATTTGAATATTCCCTACCGAAAACGTGTAGGAGAACGCGTATCCCTTTGGTTGCATCATTGACTATATCACAGCACATCAATACATAAGAATAAAGAATGGCTTGAGAAAATGGGTGGAAAAAAGCTGTCAGGAAAACTGAATAACTAAAATTGTTAGCCATATTCAAACCACGCGGCTCATTTCTGCTATCTCTTCGTTCTTTTTATATTGCATCTTGCTTATTCCTAGGCATTGCACGTCGCCATAATGAAGGACAATTGCTGGACAGTACGAAATTTGCAATGGTACCCACGAGCAAAAAGACGTGCATATGGGATACCAACCTTGAGATGGATAAACCCACCTACCTCCCTGTGGATGTAAAATGGAAGAGCGTGGACACGACTTGCACAAGACAGAGAGAAATAGCATGGTTGCGAACTGCGCCCTCAAGGAGGATAGGATGCGATTTGAGGCTACGTAATTCATGAAGGCGAATGATAGAGCAAACTAGGGGTACAGAAACTCGCTGTGATACGCTACATGGAAGCGTGACTAAAATTAAATAACGGGTACCGTTCTATAGGTTCTGTGAAATCAGGTTCAGTTGGTTCCACCATTGCACGGAATTCAAGAGGTAAACCATAACAACTATGTGCAAAAAAGCCATAGAACTGCAAATTACTGCATGCGTTGTTTTTAACAAGATGGTGCGCATTCCAGCACGATTGAGAATGCACTCAAATGTCCGACAGACGTTATCATGAAATTCGGACACGTCTCAAAACGTCATCATATGTGACGTTTCCTTATGATAATCAGGGCGCGTCGTAGATTGTGCATTGTTCAACGCTGACTATTGATCAGCAACCAAACTTGACCATTGGTTGAAGAGAAAAATGGATAGAACGAAAATCTATGTCAGTGCATGTGTAACTAGCAGATAAAGAGCCCAGGATGGATACATAGAAACACTGAGGAGAATAAGTGAAACTGTGAGATTGTTCACTGCCTTCAACGGGGTGTGGCTCATGAAGAGGCAAAAGAAGGTGGACAATGTGTCTGCGATTGGTTCAATCAAACCCTCGCCCTGCTTTTCAGGATCAACTCGTACTAACTCGCGCGCGATTTCACCATACGTACTCGTGCAAATTTGAATGAGTGGAGATGAGTAGACGCTGAAGGGCGAGAAGACACCACCCCATATGGGATATCTTGCTTCATCGTGACCCACACCCCCTTCAAAGCCATCATCCCACCCCAAAATCGGAGTCGAGATTCTCTTAAAAAAAGAATCTCCAGGGACTCCTGATCACAATGGTATACATGAATCCTTGCAAAAACACCAAGCAAACCGTTTTTGGGCTCCAACTTCCGCGGATCTTGTGGGCGGAGCCAACGTTAGCGACTCCGAGGTTTCTGCCTCATGTGCCCTTTTATTGGTCACATATGGAGGGCACTTATTCTCTTCATTAAAAATTAAGTGATGAGAAACTCTCAAGAGTAGTATAAATTCTTTAGAAAACGCGCCTCTGAGAATGCAATTCTCGTCCTTCCGCCTTTGCTCCACCTACAGGCTCCACAAAATCGGTCTCGAAGAAGCAATTTTTGGTAGTTTTACACGGAACCACTTATATCATTGTCATCAGCAGCTCTTGGCGACTGTTTTCGTACGTAAATCTCGAGAATGATTCTGAGGTGGGGCGGTGCCTTTTAGCCAAGTGTTCTTTTATTTTATGCACTTCCTTAGAGCGGCCCAAAGACTTAGAATCACTTGATGAGGTGAAATCAAGACTAGAGGTCTGTTAAACAATGTCTCATGTGCATTATATAAATGTGCTTGCGAAATAAACAAGTAATCCTTAATTCGATTACGATACTCACGCGGTATACGATAACTCCGACGCACCCAAAACAAATTAACTATACCTATCTAGCTGAGAAATGTAGTCGATCGTCAATAGAAAACGTGACCCGCTCATAAGCAGAAAGAAAAAGAGTAGGAATAGACAGGAAAAGTGTAAGAGATGGACAATTAACGGTAGAGAATGAATAAAGAGCAACCAAGCGACAAGCGACACAACTGGGTGCGAAGAACCGAATCGGAATGTGCCTAGAGTCACGTAGGCAGAATGTGGAAATTTTCTTTTGTATAACCTTGCTTTAGAATAAAAATTTCCGGAAACAAAAGAAGTAAATGTTCTTGAATGTTCTTAGCGTATCTCTATTCCTTTCAGTGCCTGGTTGGTTGATGGTCATGAAGAACGACATTTCGGGACAGCTCGTCGACCGAAGTTCTCATTAGAACCAGCACTAGACAGAGTGTGGAATTTAAGTTATTTATCTGTTCATTGATCTATTTAGAGTGGCCGTCGATGGTGGTGATCCGTCTGCGGTCTCGAAAAGCACGCGGCGCGACGGCACCGCTCGAGTAGGAATTTCTCCGGTTCAACAAACTATGGGATTGTCTTGATAGTTAGTTGGTTTTCTTATTAGATGACGTCAAATGTGAGGGACAACTATCAAGAAAACTCTGATTCGCCACCGCGGCGATGATTCTATCGTAAGCGCCGCGTTCGCGCCGCGTGCTTTTTGACGCCGCAGACGGGTCACCGCCATCGACGCCCACTGTATTTTATATGCCTTAGGGCATCCTGTGACATGTATTATTAACGTATACAGAGCGGATAGTAATTGACTGTGAAGATATAAGAATGACAAAAGAACAGGAAGAAAAAAATGAATGATAACACGGCAGACGTAGGACGTTGTGGCAGGGTAAAGCATGTCACATAAATAACAAATCGTAAATTTAACACTGGGAAGACCACCGACACGATGGACCGACTCGTTTACAAAATATTTCAGACAACGAGGTCTGCCACAATGGATGCAAATCGCCAGGAATCATGGCGTATGGAGGACTTGTGGTCCCAGCAGAGAAGACCGCCAACAGAAAAGGGCCATCAAAGCATCAAAGTGAGTAGATTGAATATAATTTTTAGGACTTATCAGAACAATAACGAAATAACTCGTGATAAATTCCTGTGACATTTCAATGGAAATTAAGCTTCATCTGCTTTCGTTCTACTTAAATTGTGTTCAAGTAGGTTATGACCATCTTCAACAGTGGTAGGCAATTCGCACAGGTGTAATTGTAAGGCCCATAAATCCCTTTAACATAATGAGGAACGGGGCTCCCAATCCAACCAGTTCCTAGTGGCTAATTATTGCCAGTTATCTTTTCTCCTTGCATACATCCTTGCTTGACAGCTGTCTACAAATATAAAAAAGCATTGTTAATTGCCCCGGTCAGGGTCAAATGCAGAACATTCGATATTTCCCCGGCTGTAGTAAAGGCAGTGAACATTGTGGAGTAGATCAGGGGATGTATATAAGAAGAGCATACACTTATTGAAACTGGTACAGTGTGATAGAAATGGTCAAGCATTCCCAATGAGAAACAACTGAATGTGCTGCAATTTTTTTGAAGGACCGCAATGACAGTGACAGCATATGGTTGCCTATAGGCCTATACCCTATAGGGTGTAGAGCGTTATACCTAGAAAGGGCAGTGCAGCAAAGTTCTACGAGTGGTCAATTCACTCAATTAGCCAATCATGGCGCCAGTCCGCGCCTCCCACTCCAGGTATAACGCCCCACACCCGGTTGCCTAGAATCGAAATGAATGCGGGGACGACTGTGAGAGAAGAGTTTCGATCTAACCTGAGTTTTTGCTACCGAAACCCTCAGCTAAAAATAAGCACCTTTTATTCTATAAGGACAGACCATACCCAACTTAGGTAACAGCAAGGGAGCGCGAATACTCCGTGGTTACCGCTTGGCTCCACCCACATGCTCCCCAAAAGCTGGGGCTCAAAAAGAAATTCTCAAAAACGATTCTAAGGTGGAATGGCGCCTTCAAGGGCAAGAGAAGGGGAAATGCGAACGGAAAAACAATATAGAACAACATAGATAAGAGCAAGAAGAAAAATATGTACTCAACGGTGTTAAGGTAGAAGAGAAATGAGATAAGAAAATAAAATCAAACACATAAGCCCAGGTGTTTTGCTTTAAATTATCCATACTCCAAGTGAAAAGGCATAACAGTAAAATGGAGAAGTTGTGATCTCTGGTATTTGATCACTGAGATGATTTCGTGGGCGGTTTCGCCGCACATAGCCAATCCAGCATTATCCTAGAAGGCTATACGAAAATAGTTCAGATAGATTGAGCAAATCACAAATGATCTCGAAGGGAGATGTTGGAGTGTGACGATTCTTCTTGGAAATTTACAAAGGCATCCTTATTGCGTTATAATTACATCAACTTTTTTGTTTACCATAAGACTTCATTTGGGCTTCTGGCCCAATTCTCTGCACAGAATCACATGGACAAGTAAACTGCTATATTTTTGCCATTTTATCTGCTGTTCCTACTCTCCACCCTCCTTCCGCCTCCCAGACCTTCCCAAAATTACCTTAATACTGTGAAAGAAATCCGTAGAAAAACCCCAGTGTTCTACGAAAGAACAATACCACGAATACAAATTTAATGAACATTTAGCAACATTAGTAAGGGTCTTTATCTAAAATGACGACTGCAGTGAAAGTTGTAATCGGCTTGAGGGAGGCTTAAAAAGAAAGGGGGTCAATCCGATTTTCCTTGCCGTCACACCTCTTTTTTCAGTGATTGGGCATAAAACTAATGACTCTGTCATGTGGGGAGAATTAATCAAACAAAAAAAGAGGAAAAAAACTAAGAAGCCTAAAAAATGACTGAGGAAGAAAAAGGAGGAAAAAAGAAAGAAGGCTTGAGGAAAGCAGCTGAAAATTTACTCTACTCGGATAACTTGCCACGTGCCTACCGAGTCCGCAAAAAACGCACCTCTGTCGACGCTCACTGTATTTTCAGCTAAAAATATTAGAATGGTAATAATATATAACAATAACATGAATAATATAAAGACTAATATATTAGGTTGTTGCAAAATCGATGTCGGATTTTTGGACCACGAACTTTGGATTAATGCTTTGGAATGCCAAGTGGTGCTTTCCCCATATATTTTGTACTCGTTCGAAAGCAAACTTCTTCCTCTTTCTGCTTGATCATTTTTATTCAGATCTGCTCACTTTTATTGTGGTTTTCGGACTTGAATTAAGATGTACTCGTACGCTAAAATTCGTCTCAAACTGTTTCGTGGACTCGAACTCGATAGCAAGAGGGTGGCTTGGACATGAAATACTCCCAACCTATGCAGGAGGGAATGCTCAACAAAGAGGTGGTCCAGTGTTGGTCCAAGTCGTTTAGTGTTGGAGACACGTGCCTCAGAGTTGTGGACTAAAATTCAATGACGTCAACGCCGTTTTGAAAGCACTGGTAGAAGCTATCACCAGGAGACCTGTTCAGTATCTCGAAGGTGGTCTTAAGGTTCATTATTCTATTATTTTTGGCGCCATCGGAGAAACGAGAATGATGAAAAAACTGAACAAGTGAATTCAATTCGATTGTCCTCCAGTATTTCACAGTGGCTGAAGACCACACTTTTCACTCAAGACCCTCTGGAAGTAGATGCAGCCAAAGATCAGGACTCTCCTTTATATGCCTTACTCAGCGGACTGTTCCCCTACAGATGACCGTAAATTCAAGCGGTGGGACTCATCTCTGAGAGGAAGAGCAAGCCACAAAAATACACTACTTCAAAACGACCTCGCCGATATTTCTGGGTCCGAAAAGCTCGGCTTCTGGTGTGATGGAACAGAAACTTAGCTGAAAGAAGGCAAAGATGTGACGATTCGAATGAGTGCTGAATCGGCAGAAGAGGTTTAGTTTTTGCCGAGTTACGACAATTCAAAATCCAACTGTCAAAATCCGACATCGATTTTGCAACAACCTAATAGCACACAACTGAGGAGTTATGTATAAATGAAGTTATGTTGTGTAAAATATGAAGAAATGTGAGCGAACAGATCAGTATGAGTTGTGCCTCGTGACCACCCTATGAAAAAAGAGTTGATGATTGGAAAGGTCAACAGGTTCTTTCCATGATTACTGGAAGAAACGAGGCATTCACTGCCGTAAAGAAACAAATTCTTAGCATGAGAAAAAATTGGGATCATTTCCACTTCAATCAGAAAAATGAAAAAAATACACGAAATGAAGTAAAAAATCAGTACAAAAACAAAATTCAACCATGGTTTGTGTTGGAACATGAAGTTCTTTCGAGAAAGTTGGACTTAGGGGTGTAGGCAATGCAATTACAAAAAAAAAATCCAAGCATAGTCATTCTACTTCGAAAAAATGGAAACTATTCGAAATAATTCCTGCAGAACTTTTAAATACAGTGAGCGTCAATAGCGGTGATCCATTCACGGCCTTGACAAGCATGCCGCGCAACCGCGCGCTCCAGAATCGATGTCGCTTGCTGCCATTATGCTACTTTTCGTTATGAAACATGAAAAAAGTGAAAAGATCTTCAAATTGGGAAGAAAAGCGCCTAGAAATGGCCCTCCGACGGCTGACGACAACGATTCCGGCGCTTGCGCCGCGGTTGCGCGGCGTCGTTGCTGAGGCCGAAGATGGGTCATCGCCATCGACGCGCACTGAAACTGAGGATCCAATAGTTTTAAAAAGATCAAACTAATATTGGCAGATTTCGAGGATTCTGATTGGTGAGTGGCGAAAACTACAGGAAAGACTTCGAAAACCTGTGCGCCAAAAATTTCGGAGTTTATCCCGAAAATTCTTACACGTAGGGCGCTTGGGAACGCATAACTCAGGGACCAAAGAAATGCCGCCACAATGCCTGAGGACGCGCACGCGACGCAACGCACACAAGAGGGGGCGTGGCTTAATAGCATACCTGGATAGGTTGGATGAGTTCCAATGCAATGGGTAAAATGACGAATTCAATACCGCAACGCATTTAAAATTAAAATGTTGCGAATGCCCAGCAACTAGTACAAAAATAGCCGCACCTTCACGTGTTCATCAAATGCACGCTGCACAAATCGACCATAATCCAAAATAGGGGAACGAAAATCGCGAAAAATTCGATTTTGAAGAGCGACAAAAAGCGTGGAGAGGTGTTAGGTATGGAAAGGAAGGGTTACAGAAAAAAGAAAAGGGAATTAGTGACGTGGCGCTCGGATTTGTGGAGCCAATCCCAGCTTGTGGAGCAAGTACGAGCTCTCGCGCCTGACCCCAGTAGATCGAAATCCTCGGAGGAGCTGGTGCCAGAACATTATTCGGTCCTAAGTACCATAGAAGCTCGACAGCCTCATTGTCCAGTAGGATACGAGTCCAGATCCAGACCCATTCCTGGATCAGCTTGCGGGTGGAAAAAGTTAACGGACTGCCGGATAGACTCATTCGGAGGATAATGGATACAGGCGAAGTTGCAGCACTTGCTAAACCCCTTGCATCAGCGCCCATCTCAGAAAACTCGTCCGTGGTTCCGCCTTCCTATCCCTTTTCCAGAAAAGAATGCAGAGCATGAACAATTTTTAAGAAACGTGACCGCTACGTGTCTAAATTTGCAATCGGACGAGTTTTCATGCAGTTACAATGAGCAGAAAGCCTAGGATATCACTGTTCTGGAAGAATGTCCCCTAGAGAAGGAAAATCTTGCAAGGGCAAGAAAATTTCCCGGAAATTTCACGGTAAATCAACGAGCAGCGAGTACACGTGAAAGAATATGCGAGTAAAAACAAACACGAAACTTTAGAACAACATTGTGGGCGGCGAAAACATGTCCAGCCGGACACACACGCCTGCCAGCGATAGTGGGTGGGTAAAGTACGAAGTGTTTCGCTACCAAACAAGGCTGTTCGGCCAAAAATCGATGACCGGACACGACGGTTTCTGATAGCGCAATGCGGATCGCAGAACGAGCAATTGGAACGCGACGGCGCTACTTGAAAAGCGAGTAACGTGATGAACCTGACCGCACTATCAATCGCGTATCAATCGATATGGATCAATAAAAATCGATACAAACGCTGGCCTTCACTGGCGATCTTATAGCCTGAGGGCATGAGATTTCAGGAATCGGCGCGTAGCAATGGAGTCGGATCGCAGCGCGTCACATGTGCGCCATAATTTATGGAATCTTAATGGGGTGCGATCCGCAAAGAAAACGACTGCGATCCGCTTGCAAGATGCTAATATCCTTGAGTGCGCACTTCTCTATGATTCATCCCGGTTTTCCAGATTTTTTTGAGGATTCACTCAAAAAATTGGACAACGTCAAAGGACACAAAAACTGAGGGAAGAAATGAGGTAATGGCAGTTTTTGAAGAAATCTTGCAGCTGCTGGACAGAGTACAAGCATTCTATTGCCGCACCGGCGAGAAATATTCCCATATAGGGATTGAAGCCTTAAGATTACCCTTGGATGTGTTTCCAAAGAACGAGCTCGTCTTAGGAGAACCATTTCTTATTGGCAGATGAGCGGCAATCCACTGAAATTTTTTCGCAATGTCATGGCGTATCCAGGCGTGACTAACACCTCTTTGCAGTATGGAAATATTTGGTAAATCAGGGTCTGGCTGCATCATTGCGATTACCCGGGGTAAACGTGTCGACGCCTGTGCTAACGATGGGTAAATTTGAATGGTGCTAACGGGTTTACCCTAGGTAACCCCAATGACGGCCCCAGGTGTGCAGCGGTTTACCCTCGAAGGGAGACCCCTGCAGGCATCACTAAGACTAGCCAGGGTAGGTGTTGCTAACTTTCAACAATTTTGCCGATCGTTCACAAGAGCGTCAACCCGAGTAATCTCTGTGTTACATCCAGAGGTTGTGTGCATCATTAGGATGGCCCAGGTTAAGCTAGTTAACTCCACATAAGTTTACCCATCGTTAACAAGGACCTCAACATGTTCACCCTGGGTAATCTCATTGACGCATCCGCGCCCAGGTCCTTCACCCATCTCCAAAAGTCAGTTCGAATAAATAGCTCCATGGTCGACCAGTGTATCCGAATTTAGCCAGGAAGCAAAATGCTCCGTGGATTTTGGATTTGGATTTTCATGTGGATTTCACAGGACCACCATTTTTGGAGGGTAATTCTTATTTGGGTCCATAGTAGATGAGTCAAGAGTGAATTCCCCTCTTGAATGTTTTTACTGGAAAGTAATATGACATAATAGATGTTAGGACTAGAAGCAGTTTTTTCTGCGGAAGAATGCTCGTTCTTTTTTTGAAGAATATATTTTAAGTAGTGCAGATTTTTTCGGGATGTGCTGGTTTATCCGATAGCGTAGCTGCTCATTCAGTGATTTAGCGGTTTACCAGGTAGTTTAGCGATTTATCCGGTAACGTAGCGGTTTATCCGGATGAGGCCACGCCCCTTGCAGATAAATTGCCTCCACCTCCCTCCGAAAAATGCTCCGTGGCTAATCAGTGTATCAATGCATCATTTGAATTACCCAGGGTAAATGTGTAAACGATGGGTAGTCGTTGCGGGATATTGACTTGTTTTCCCTGGGTAATCTCGAAGATGCATGAAGCATCAACAATAACGATCATCAAATTCGACTATTCTAGGGTAGTCTGATTTTTTGAATGATTCGAACATCGAATTATTCGAAGATATTCCCGAATGTTCGAATAAAAGCTCTGCAAGCGCCAGTGTAATGTACAAGGGCGCGTGTCTGGGAGACCCGCTAGCAATACGGATGGTCCAGCACGTAAAAAGAACCAGTTCTCGGCACTGAACCGCCATATTGTGGTTTTTGTGTCTGAGTAGGTGCAGAAGCCCTTCTGACTCATCATCCAGATGTTGCAGCTGTCACGTACGGATCCACCTACCGGTCGGGTGTCAGCCGCCCTCTGCACTGCTGGTTTACACTGGTTTTACATGAGTTTATACAGGGTAACCAATCATTTCATTAGTGTTTAAAATGGAGGAATGTGAAGAATGATAGGAAAACGTCTGTGAGTTGTCTTTTAGTCCGAGGAAAGTAAACCAGGGTGATTCTGCCACAAGATAGTGGACGCGTCTTTGAGGTTACTCAGGGTAAATGAGTTGACACCCCACAAATTTACCGATCGTTAAGGCGATCGCCAAAATGTTTATCCTGGGTAATCTCACTAGTGCATTCGCCGAATTCCAAAAAATTCCTCGCATTACTACCCTCTGAGGGTTGCCTGCAAAATTTTGACTGTTTGCCAGAACCATACTCGCGAGAGAGCTTCATAAAGTTTACCGACTGGGTAAGTAGTCCTGACTATGAGGACCTCGATGCGTCACTAAAATTACCCATGGTAAACGTGTTAACGTACACAAATTTACTCTTTAATTGATACAAATTAAATTGATATTTAATTGGTACTTCCATACTCACGCTGCCAATGGGTAATAATACCCATGAGTACGAGTTTACCCATCCTTTCGAGCATATGGGGTCTGGGACGAAGACACAACCTGCGAGCAACCACCAAGGATTTGGATGCACTATGGAGATTACTCAAGGTAGACGAATCGTCGCTCGTTTTAAGATGGGTGAATTTGTGGAGTAATAACACGTTTACTCAGGGTAATCTCAAGGTTGTATGCGTCCTAAGGGGCTAACACTCAGGGCGTCAAGTTTTCTGAAATTCGAAATCTTATTGCCAATGAATCGCTGGGATCGCATGCATCATTGGGGTTACTCGGGGTAAACATGTCAACACGTCCGTAGTTTACCCACTTTTACCATGGACGTCAACAACTTCACCTTGAGTAATCTTAATGATGCATCCAGTCCTCGGAAATCCTCTAAATTGCATTCCATAATAGTATTTTTATACCGACGATAGCTGAAACTATGCTGAACCGGCATGTGCCACAGAGATTACCCAGGGTAAACATGTGAACGGCGATGTAGGCTATGGGTAAGTTCGAAAGTGTTAACACATTAACCCTGGGTAATCTCAATTATGCGTGTCCGCAGGCGTGAAGATGGGTAACTTGAAGGTGTTAGCATGCTTACCCTGGGTAATCTCAAAGATTGATGCCCGCTCTGAAAATGGAATGCTAACCGGAAGGATAAAATGCTGGAGGCAAATACGAGACCAATTGCCAACAAAACGGTGGCGTACCACCGGAAGGAATTTAAACAATGAAAGGGCGATCGGGTGAACTAACCGGGAAACAATAGTCCCGGAAGTTCACGTTACTTCGTACTGCTGTACTTCTAACGAACAGTTGCTGATCCGCTAATGAGCGCCATCAATTACGACTGCATTTACTTATGAAACGTCGGACAACTGCTCGTGGTCTTTAACGGTCAGCTGTCAATCATCGGTAAGAAGGAAGTTTTGCCGGTCACCTGCTTATGAGCTGCCGGGGTTTTTTTGGAATACCGCTACTATACAAACCTCGGGATGTTCCTAGAAACTGATTTTACCATCAGGTTCTTCTTCATGCTGCACCACCTATCGCTTTAACTGCGTATCAGTACGTATCACCCCGTATCACTTGCGCTGACGCATTATGCCGTATATAGACGAAAATATAGCGCGCAGGGCCGCTGCGATCCGCCTGGAGATGTCTGATCTTTGGTGCAAATGACGATGACGTGGTTTTCAACCATTGACAGTTGACTTCTAGCATTAAAGAGTAGCCACAGTGCTGGGCAAGCATGCAGCATTGACATTACCCTAGGTGAACGTATCTGGCCTATGTGACCGATGGGTAAACTTGGTGGTGTTAACACATAATCTCAACAATGCATGTCAGTCTTGGTGCGACATGAACCACGGAGATTACCAAGGGTAAGAGTGTTATTGTCCTCAAAATTTACCAGTTGTTAGGAAGGGCATAAATACCTTTACCCTGGGTAATCTCAACGATGCATGCCAGCCCCGGTTTTAAGGAGATTTTGCTTATTTTGACGACTTTTTTCGGGAAAGGCTTAGCCACGTTAACATCTATTGCCCTCACCTCCATGTTAAATAGCCCAAAAAATGGCATCTGGTCTAAGTATCCTGCAGCGAGCACGCGGCTACGGTAACTTCTCCCTAGGTGTAGTCCTTCCCGTGAGAAATAGATAGATTCCATGTTTGCAGAACCGCGCTGGGATCTGAACTAGAGGAGCGGTAGTGGCATAGTCCAGATGAAAGGGTAGAGTCCTATAGCGTCGCGGCAGCAGAATCGCGGCAGGTCCTGCCGCGATTCTGCTGCCGCGACGCTATCGAAATGCGCACAGAATCCGTCTATTTCTTCGAGAAGGACTATAGACACGTAGCGCGGAATTT
>JARK01001454.1:20251-39326 GCA_000688135.1 Ancylostoma ceylanicum | reverse complement strand
CCCCCGCCAACTTATCCACCTCCGACTTTTCGCAGAATGTGGAATTATCCTATAGCACCATTTTGGTCAGCACATAAAAAACCCCGGCACCTAATTTTTCAACTAATTTAACCCCAAACCTTCTCTTTGCAATTAAAAAACTTAAGAGATAAAGTTTTTCTAACTTAGACATACCATAGCTATCAATTTATTGTATTGCATATTGCATATTCTTGTAGGTTTTGTAGAAAATCCAACCTTTAGACATGGGAGTGAAAAGTCCCCAATTGCCTCTTGTCAATTTCTTTCATGTTTTCCCTGTTATTGTGAAAATATTTACATTAGCGGTGAAATTAGGACATCATCTGTCACGGGCACAACTACTGTACAGTATGACTTGCCCTTCTATGACATACCTGGGAACTGTCCTGCAATATTTAAACCAGCGAAATTTTCTGGTCGTGAATTCTTTCAGAGCATCTTAGCTGCTGACTAGACCCTACATTGAATTTGGCTTCGTGTAAAGGCTGAACCCAACCGTTAAATTTTAAACCTTTTGTTGCGCCTACTCATAAGTAACCCATCGCTCTTTATTGCAACTTTCGTGAAGGGAGTGGTGAGAAAACTGACTGGAGAAATTTTTCACGAACTGACTGCTGCTACTCGTATAGCAAATGCATCTTTCTTTGCAAGAGCAGCATGATCAGAGTACAATGTCGCAAGAAAAGCGTTTAGTGCTAAATATGTACGTAAATGTATACACATTTGCCTTTTAGACAATTACTGCTGTCATTCAGTTTTTCGCAAAGAAAATTATTTGAACCTGCAATTTCGAAAATTACCAGGTGAGAAACATTTGCTCCATTCCCGGGCAACTATTAGCCTCACAATCAGCCTTGAAAAACTTTGTACGATCTGTTCGGATGAACGCTTTTCAACGTCATAGCCGACGAGCCCTCATTATGATGAGGTTATTTTTGAGACTGGTTATTTGAAACTTTCTTAGTCGTAGCTCTTAATGTTGTGACTCAACCAAACTCACTATACGGTAACTATTTTTAAAGCCGATTATTCAGGAGATTGTGAGCTTTGCTCTTTACCTGGACATGAACCGCACATAAAATTCACCTTGGGCTGTATTGGCACGGCGTTCCTCCAGTAGTTTATCCGAAGCGTGCGAATGCGATAATGAAATTCGAAATATAGGCGCAGCCCATTTATGGGCGCGCGAGAGCACCATAGAAGCGAGAGTAGATACAATATGTAGTGAGATACAGGAGTAAGCATATAGAATATCGGCGACACTGCAAGTATTGATTGCCGAGCCGCTACGGCAGATATCTTTCGAATGAGGTTAAAAAACGGTATAACAGTGAGTAAATAGGAGTATGAGGTAATGTTGCAACTTCAAACGAGAGTACTGAGTAGTAGGGGGTTTACAAATCTACATTACACTTGGCGTCTGTTTCGGTCATAGTAGGGAATGTTCCAGCCACGGCTCTTCCCTGTTGGCTAAGTTTTCCAAAGAACTTATTACCAATCAAGCATGAATTGCTGTTTCAGAAGAAGAAAAAGATGGGTCCAATTTCCTTTTTTCATTATACATTTGTTTGGAAGTTAGAATATAATCATGGATTTACCCTAGTACTCATCAGGAAGGGAAGCCCTAAGCTCAATAAACCAAAAGATAAAGAATGGGACTCACCCCTCTATCATATCGGTAAGCAGGGTCCTGCTGGAGCAAGAGCGGTGAATACCAGAATTGGACAAGAATAAATATTCCAAAATTGGATAATCAAGCCAGTAAGCAACTAATACGTAAATAGTGCCTAACTACACAATCATTATCTTCTTTTTTGTTGATAACTCGGCTCCGAGGAAAATACTGATTCGAGTCACACCACATCATTCAAAATGTAATCAGAGTAAGTTCACAGTAAAAGCAATTGGTTTTGCGGTCCTCGTGACCTTTGCTCATGATGACTAACACAAGCGGCTTAGCCCCGCCCTCTTATGAAGGGATAAAAGGAGAGGGAGAATTCTCTACTCTGAGGTGTCGTCTTTGGTGCTTCCTTCACTACCACAATCGTTCCGACCAGTTCTTCTGGGACATAGTTGCTCGGCACATTAACCTAACATGCTCTAGCGCCAACGTGATGGCGCGGGGTACTGTAGTGCTAGGGTAATTAGAAGCAAAATATAATATTTCGGAAAATGAAGAAGGGCCCTAATTGGAACATGGATTACCCTGTTCAAGCTATGGTGTAAGACAAGGTTTATTGCTGTCTTTGTGTAAATCCGAGGTCCTATGGGTATAAAAATGCTCCCACACTCTATCGGCTGAGAGCAAGGAGAAAACGGACTGCCCCCCCCCTCACCCGATGGACACGCTTAAGGGGATACCGCAACCCTTTCACCGCGACTGTAGATTTTCTTGCACTCCGAGGCAATATACAATATCGTCGCCGTCGGGTACTTCCTGGCCAGCGGTTGCACAGTATCCCCTATGCGGAAGGGTGGACTATGCATACGACCCTTGTCAAAAGAAGCTGTATGGAGTCGCTACCGTATACCGCACAACCGCTACCGTACATGAATAATGCCTGAAACTTCTGCTAACATATGATTCAATACCAATGCTGATTAAATCGTACTACTTTGCGATCTAACTGTGCTAGGCCTTAGTTGTTCTAGGTCTGGATGCATCACTGGGATTACCCAGGGTAAATGTGTTGACGCTCGTGTTAACGATTGACAATTTACTTGGAAATTAACATTTTTACCGTGAATGAGTTCAATGATGCACGCATCCTTGTATGGATTTTTCTAACATGGCTCGCCATCTAGTAAAGATTAGATTAGATTAGATCCTCTGAGGAATGTGCCTTCTAGAATAATAACCCATTTTATCGCTGTTTTGTTGAGTTACTTACCAACATGGTATTGCTTTCACCCTATAAGTATTTGGAAATTCGACGAAGAAAATCATATATTACTGCATCATAAGTCCTTCTGTACTTGCCCTGCGCTTGTAATATTACATAGGCAATCTCATATCCTATAGCCGGTCTTTTGTAGTGATCACCGACGAAAGATGAGAAAATCATCTGACTATGTGTACTTGGCCCATTCCCTATATTACAATACCTTTTATTACACGTGTTTTTATTCAATATAGAAAATTTTAGTCGGAGTCATAGTCACGTCTTTATATGAATTGACTAGAAATGCCAAGTTTCTGTCGAAGCAGTCAAAGCCATTACTTTTGAAGAAATTAGAAGTAGCAGTTGAAGAAAAGCGCCCAGGATTTCTGAGGAAAAAGATACTTTTGTTCCATACAATGCTTCGTTGCACTCGAGCGCCGTAGCTCAGCAAAAACTGACCGAAATGAGGTTCCCAATCCTTCTCTATCCACCGTATTTGCCTGATCTGGCACCGTCGGATTTCCATTCCAGAAGGGCATTTGCTATCGAGTACAAATACTCCCTGAGTACTAAGCCATTGAATAGAATAGTCTGCAGTGCGAATATTCAGCACTCGCAATTTCAAGTATTTCCGTGAATAATCCCAGGACATTAAATTTATTGTGTGGTAATTGCGGTGTAATGCGTTAGTCATAGTAATGAGAACGAACGTTGTACATGATCGGTTTGAGCTTGAGACAATCCGCTGAGTACATACTACATTGTATCAGTTCCTAACTTTCGAATGCATCAATTTGGCTCCTGTTCAATACCCAGAGTTTTTTTGCAAATGTCTTCTTTTTTCACCTATATGATGTGTTCCTCATCGCGAAGAAAAAAAAAAACAAAATCAATTCCATCGAAGTGGCTGAGCAGACCATAAGCAAAATTTGTGAATAGGTACTCTTTCTAAGAACAGGTGATTTGGGCTTGTCAGAGTGGGAAGATGGTAATTGTGGTTTCATTATATCGGATTTTGATTTTAATTTCCAAATTAGTTTTTGTGCCGTGCACTATCCCTATACAAAAAGTAATATATGCTGTAAGTTTCCTCCTGCACTCATCAATGAAGCAAAGGAAACCTACAGTTGTGTATTTGTGTGGATTTCGTTAGACACAGATATACATATACAACATTCCATACAAACGTTACACAAATACGTAAACAGTTATTGCGCAGCAACCGCCCTGCGAGCAGATAGTATCACACCACGAATTCTCTCCATTCAGATCCAGGGGGCTGCCGGCCTGGTCGTGGTTTGTCCCAGGTCCTAACCGCTGTCTCTGAAGTTGCGGAACCAAAATTGTACACCGAGAGAGTAGAATCAGAATGTTTTATTTGTGTACGCGAGAAGCACATCCAGCTCAGATTTCGTTTTGTATTTGCAGCCTTGTGCATTCTAAAGATTTGAGGGCATTCTGAGGTAGAAGTCATTCAATTCTATGCAGAATTAGGGCTCTAGGATCCAGCTCTTTACGAATAGTGCTCCCATCCATTAATCGAGTGTTGTTAGGTTCCTCAAAACAATTGTCATCTTTGCTTGAGATGGATGTTTGCTGGAGTTATGCCAGCTGTTTCACACCCTTGTGACGGGATTTACTGCATAGGTGTAACACTACTCGTCATTTGTTCACTGTTCAAGTCTACACGTGGATGTTCCGCGGAAAATTCCTCCCGTTTTTCGATGCTTCTTCAAAACATATTTATTTTTCCTTAATTGCGGGTTATGTCATGATTGCTTAGCCAAACAGTTTAGCAGCTGACATTCACTTGCAGTGCAGGGCATACCGCTCAATCACTTTTGCATCACAGAATACTATCCGCAGCACATAGCTGGCCTACCGCGCCGCGTAGGTTGAAGGCAGCACTCAAGATAACTTTCGTCTCTCAACGTTCTGAACGTTTTGGGTATTGCTCTCGACTCTCTGTTTGACATCCGACAATTCTGCTAAAAAAATGCTGTTCCAGTCCTAGCTTTTTTCGAGATATCACAGGTACAACGTCAGCTCAACAGTTCGATTCAGCCCGCTGATAGGAGTTGCCGTGGTTGAATTAGAGCTGGAATACCTCCTTGGAGCGCAGATAATGTCGTATATCAGCTGTTCCAAAATCCATTTGTTTCCCCCTAATTTCTGAGCACTATGACATCTTTTCTTCTGTTTCTTTTTTATTTCAGTCAGATTCGTTTCCTTCTTACTTCTCACAAACTTCGTCGACTATTCTCTCTTTAGATGATTTTTTTTTGCAAAATTCGAATTTGACTTCAATTTCTATTTTTGAGTCATTTTCTGCCTTCACGCTTTTTCAGTAGGTTCCCTATTTATTACTATGTTTCTTTCAATGACTACTTTTTCTGATTTTCCCCAGAAAACATTCTAGATAACGAATTGCGCTAGAAAAAAGGTGGCGAAAAACGGCATTATCGATTTTCCCTCTCGTTTTTATGAGTACCATGGGTCTTCAACAACTTTCCGAAGTATTTTTGCACCCATCTTGTCATTTTCGGTTCCATAATGTAGTGAATTCTCCCCATTCGTACAATGAAGTCAACCACAAAAACACTCGTCATCTTCCCATTTCGTCGCCAACGGGGTGAACAATGATAGCTGTGAGTTATTACTCCTTTAAATTTTTGTTACAGAGAGGCTATGTACTATGTTTCGTGGAACAGCCATTTGTACTTACACCACGTCCTTTATGTTCTGTACCGGCGTATTACAGGATCCTCTGAAATATCGCTCTGCACACCTTTCTTTTCTGCAAAATTTCGAATATTTAAATTTTTGTTACAGAGAGGCTATGTACTATGTTTCGTTGAACAGCCATTT
Organism: Ancylostoma ceylanicum; assembly: GCA_000688135.1. Lineage (NCBI taxonomy): Eukaryota > Metazoa > Nematoda > Chromadorea > Rhabditida > Ancylostomatidae > Ancylostoma > Ancylostoma ceylanicum. The sequence goes on along the minus strand of JARK01001454.1, from coordinate 33,555 downwards.
GTACTTACACCACGTCCTTTATGTTCTGTACCGGCGTATTACAGGATCCTCTGAAATATCGCTCTGCACACCTTTCTTTTCTGCAAAATTTCGAATATTGCTGATTCTTGCTAATTCCGATTTTGTTTGGAAACGTTCTCTTGGGGTAGATTGAAACAAGGAAAAAACATTAATATTTACTCACATCCACCTTGATAGTTCTAGACCAACTGTGTATTGGAAATGATAAGATGCATGTGCGATAAATTAAATATCCGATAAAGCTGCTAAAACCTTCATGTAAATCTATCCCAAGAGCTCATCTGTTGGTCTCAAGATACGGCTGATTTGCAGTCACGCTTGCAATGAGTTCAGAGCAGTCTCCGTTTGAGCAATATATACATCATGGAGACATCAGTACCGTGAGATTCTGAGAGCTGGGGTAACGCTTTTTCTGATAACATTTGGATTGTTCAGAAGTTTGTGGAGTGCACTTTTTCACTTGTTCATTTATGATCTGTTTATCTATTTATATTTATTTTTATTTATTCAAATATTTATCTATTCATTTATCTATTTCAGCGGTAGTAAAATCCGTGCGCCATAGGTAACAGAGTTAGCTCAACCAGGAACCTCTTATAAAAACGCGGGAAGAACATGAAACAAGTTACCTTCGTGGTGGGATTGAGGTTTAAAGTCATATGACTGACTTTCTGTTTGCAGGCAGATAGCCAAATGCTGACCAAAACCGGTTAGGAAATAGCAATTCATAATCCACATCAGTTGACCACATACAGAGGAGGTCACTGGAATATGTTGGAACTCTGACACGCAGGTATACAAACTGAAACCCCTACGCAACCGGCATACCGGATGGTTGGTTGGTTTGGTGGGGAGACGTGAAGGGACTGACATGATCAGCGCGATGTGATGATGCCTATAACGGATTTAACGTGATTGCCAGCGGAACTCGTAATAGAAAAGGAATGTGATCACCATGACCTCGTTAGCGAGCAAAGTGAGCAGGGCACAACAATTACTCAATAGACAGATTGGAAAAAAATGTATAGCGAAAATTAAAAGAACACGCATTGGGCAGGCAGAACTGTTTCCAAAGCCCAAAGTCGTGGAACAAGAGACTGAGCATGTGCAATAGCGATGCGAGGCTCTGACATGGGAAATAAGGAAGTTTACAATATGTCTCACTCATCTAAGGTCTCAAAAAAGTCATTCACTAGAGCTTTGTTGTACTTGCTGCGGCAAGACCTCTTTTAGCAAAAACAATTACAACTGAAAGTCGCGCATTAGTTGAGTGTAAGACGTACGAAATCCTTGGTTTTTACTTTTTTGAGTGAAAAATCGTTAATATAAAAATTTGCAAGCCTAGTGAGGATATTGATGGATGTATTTGTCAGCAATGAGTATCTGCATTATCTTCAAAATTATAAATTTCAAGCTTTACATAGGAAGAAGTTATGGCACTTACTTAGGATACTTAGGCAACCTAGTCCTCGGCACGGCGGTTGGCCTTGCGCAGGCCCCAACTTCTTTTCCACATGGTTTGGTCTTGAGCCTCAGTTGACCAGTGGACCTTAACGGAACCGGAAACACAGCTGCTGTTTCTATTAGCCAACGATTCATACCACCTTAGAGGAGGCCGGCCACGTGGCCACGTGGCCACTATCGCAAAACCGCTGAACCCTATCGTCCATCCGTGCACCTCGTGCGATGTCCTGCGTACCGGTGTTTCGACTCGTCAGCGTGGAGGACATCATCATGGACCTTTGACGTTGCTCTAACATCTGAGTTGTGCAGATGGCGCTCTTTCTGTTGCCGCAGAAACAGCCCAAGCACGCGGCGTTCAATTGAGATCTGAGTCGAACCAAGCTGGGTTTCAGCTTATGAACAAAAGTTAAAAGGATGACATCTTTTTGGTTAATACTGTACTTTTTCATGAGTGCCTACGGTACAACTGCTAAATCTTTTCTATCGATATTCCGTACCTCGATTGAAAATTATACCATGATTCACTTTTCAACACGATTTTCTCTTCCTTTACAGTTTTTACGATGGTACAGTGCGGCACCTCACATTGGTCTAGTAGCTGCTCGCATAACCTCAATAATCACAGAATAATTGCCGTTGCCTTAAACAGATCGCAGAGGAAGATAATCTCATCACCACTGCAAAGTTGCACAAATCACTCTTACTGAGCACATTCGCTGTCGCATCATTTAGTGGCCAAGAAGTACGATTTCAATATAGAATATGTTTTCACAAAGCCGGAAAGGATACTGTATAAGTTTTTGGTAAGTGATGCAGAACCAGTTCAGGTGGTTGCATGTGCGAGGAATTCGCTGAAGACCGCTTAGAACTGAACTTTAACCGCATATCAAATTCACTTGTCTCGGAAATGACGTTTTGCAGAATTTCAAACCATTTATCACGTTTTCATGTTTGAACGAAAATTTGTTTGAACGAAAGTTGAAATTTGTTTGAACGAAAGTTTGTGCGATGTGCGATCTTTCTTTCCGCCACCCTCGGTTTAGTACAAAATTGAAACAAAGCAGAGCACGAAGTATTCCGAGACCACGTTAATCAGCTCACAAGTGGTATGATAAAGCTGCATGTACAATAAAGTGCTAGCGCTTTCTTTACATCCAACGTATCTGTCGGTACTGGAGTCACTGCTGCGAAAGAGTTCTTGCACCGAAGAATGCTTATTGCTCATCGGTAACGTAAGATACTCGAAGTTATACAAGTGAATTTTTGTGTGCGACAAAAGGAAATATTGAAAGAGATTCGTCCCTGCTACTTATGAGGGATGTTTTGTTACCTTTTTCGAGTTCAGGAAAGTCATCGCATTATTAGGGCCTAATCACCTTCCAATACAAGCTATTTGAAGTACTTCTGGAGCAATGAACATTACTTTCAATAACGCCCGAAAAGATTTTCTATGAGATCCTTAAAGCGGAAAAGTAGCGAAAAAGTTGTTAACGATTTTCAATAACATCGAAGATGAACAGTGAAGCAAGTGGTGACCGTTTCGAAGACTCTCCTTTTGTGTGCAAACGCATTTGTTCTCAAGTTAATTGCTTTGCTAGAGAGAATAATTCCAAACCAACTTCAGAAGTCCTTATCACCCTGTGCTATAACCGAACCAGAAAACTCTCATTCATCGGTCCTACAAGAAATTACACCTCCCAACCATAACCCCTTTTAAAATGGCTTTGAACCAGTTCTTGCAAGACTTGTTCAGTTTTCAGCAAACTGACGAAAACACCTTTTGACACTTCGACTCCATTCTGATTTTTAGATTTTGGTCCAGTCCGGCTGCGACTAAGGTGGCAGAATCGCCACAGTGGTCGAGCGCATGCCCCGATCAGTTATACTGCCCCATAGACAGAACCAATCCCTCTCGGATGTTTCGTATTTAGGCACTCAGAAATAAAGGTTTAACAGCAGCAATTGGTGATCTTATAATGTTCTGAGACGCGGATTACCAAGTGAACGATTTATTTATGAAGCAGCATGACGTTTCGAAACAACATCTTTATCGTAGGCCTGGAAGTAACGTTGCTCTCTTTGTGACCATCAAGTGTCCATTCACTCCTGCTCAAGTAACAGTGGCCCTTAGCAAAAGCGACCTCTCAAACATAAGACACGAGCCCATTCTCCGATCCCGTTTTTTTTTACAGAACAAATGTCCGCACCGATGCCTACACTCACTGTTGACGTGTAAGTGTTACCTTGTACCTTAGATGACGGTCGGGGTAGGCAATATACATTGGTACTCGAACGAATATTTTCGAACAAATATTCGAATAATCCGAAATTTCTGTCATTCGAATATTCGAATAATTCGAAAACTGCTAAAATTCGATTATTCGAATATTTGAATTATGCGAAAAATCAAATATTCGATTATTCGAATATTCGAATATTCGAAAGAAAAAATTCGAATACCAATGTATAGTAGGCACTACAGCGTATAATCTGTTCACTTAGATGGTGCACTCCACGTCATAGTTAGCCACGCGGCAATGTTGGCATTGGAGAGAGAGTTGATAGTATTTTTAGCTACTGGGATCAATGAATATAAGTGTGATAGGCACACCACCTCGCTCCATTGAGAACGTAGCCGGTGCATAGAGTGCACGTTCCGAATGAACAGACTATATCTGCTGATAACATAAAGATACGAAGAGCATTGCTAGTTGAGAAACACTCGTTTCGGTTGTTCATGCTTGAATTTCTCGAACAAATGCGAAAGGCTTCTCGGTCTTCCTTGCCGTAATCTCTGTATTTTGCCGATATCAGCTTGTTAGGCAGAAGCTTAGGCCGTTGTATTGAAACATGGGTGCGTTTCATTAGTAGATAAATGGTCCACCTAACAATCTTTATGGCAGGACATTATATGATCATCAATTACTAAAATATGCTCAGATTCAAAGATGAAAGAACACGGAAAATAATTTGCTTAGCAGCGATTCTTGCCACAGCGTAGTAACTCTCCACTTCCCAGCTAGTAATTCTCTTAAGGTCCAGAAATTATTTTGCGGTACTTCGTAAAAGCCGAGTTTGACACGTTCGCGACCGCGTTATCCATTTAGTGTCATATCCTTGTGAAATGCCCACAATTAGCTAATTCCATCGCAGTAGCGTAGTAACCGATATACTTCAATACTACTCACGCAGTGGGCAGAGTAGACCTTCTTTTAAACTTTTTCAATAGTTTTTCAAAGTAAAGCAGTTAGGACGACAAACTTCGAAAAGATCCAACACCGACTAATCAGTAGACAATAGAAATGGAAGGAACCTTCGAAAACTACGAAAGTAAGGATAACTCTTATGAAAAAAAACTTGCTTCTATAGGGGAAGGAAAAATTGCTACCGCACTGGACCACGTGCTCGATCGGTTGGGCATGGGTCCCATGCACGCAAAAGCGCGTGTGTCGCGAACGTGTTAGTGTCGTAAATGCAAAGAAAGCCAAACTCGGGTAAAATTACATGTATCATAAAGAAAAACATAGAACAAGTCATAGAAATCGTAGCATTACTTGCGATGGCGCAAAGTATAAGTATTGGTCAGAGCATATGTTTCATATAGGCCGAAGTAGTTATACGCAATATCGAATTCAGAAATACTGGGACCATTCATCTAACACCCTACCATTCAGAGCGTTTCCTACCAGACCAATCGTTTAAAAAAATGTTATTATTTCCAGTAAAATGAGAGCATGATTTTCAAAATATGAATCACGTAGTTGAGAACTTGAACTGTGCATTATTTCGTTGTTGATTTGGTGTGTAATTGGATTATGATTAATTCATCAATTATTGTCATTTACGTTACTGTTCAGTCGCCACTATGCAATAACAAAAATTCAGTGGTTCGTTTGATTCCGTGATCGGCGTGGTAAAGACAAATGACAGTCGGAAAGAAACAAAAAGAAGGCCAACGTGAACTTCGTTCACGTTGGCCTTCTTTTTGTTTCTTTCCGACTCCGTCAGATACGTGCGTATTTATTTCTCGTTCAAAATACAAGCCAACAACGGGCATAGTCTTACTCTTGAAGCAATGAGTGGCATTTTTTCCGAAATGTTTTGTGTATTGTAATCAAGCCTATATGATGTACATATAAATTAATGTATATCCACGAGTTCTGGATTATCGCAAAATGTCCGAACTTGAATACCCTTTGTGAAGTTTTGGATTACGTCTGCTTCTTATCAGCACAGTGCAGTGTAGGATTAAGCCCTACCACGTGACAAGATGTTTTTCACTCTCGCACAAAAAAAAAGAAAGAAATCGTTCGCTTTTCCAACCGCAAGCGTCTTTGCTTCTATGTACTTTTCTAATGTCCGCATTTCGTTGCTGTTGGAATGTTGAATACTGTCGAGCATTTCTATCAAACGATACCATAGGTATAACGTTATTACAGAATACTAACAGAGGATTACGTGCGACTTCAAATTTTCAACACGTCGTGGTGGTGGTAAAATTGTAGGACATGTTCTCCCAGTTATCCTCATTAGCTGTTCTCTATCACCCTACTCCACCTGTAAGTCTCTCACAGCGCAGTTTGCAGAAATTCTCATCGAGATTAATTGAGTCAATTTTGACTACGTCGGCACAATGAATTGTGAGACTATGACCAAGCAGCCACCGACTTAATTTTGAGGGTTTTGCAGTGTCTGCAATCGAAAGTGTGTCCGTTGTCGAGAGGTTGTTGGTAAAGAGTGTCCTTGCTCTCTTTGCATGGACATATGACATTTGAAGATTGAAATTTTTAGTCGGAGAACATTGAACTCAGCCAGCTGTCTAACGAAATCGAAATAACTGCTCTAGACATGGGCCAAGCTGTCAAGCGTTCTGTGACCGACTCATCAGTGCAGTCTAGAAGTCCTGAAGAAGAAAGAATGAACAATTATATGCTTTAAGGAGACAGCAGTTGAATTTTCATGCGATACACACTCACGATGGAACCGCGAAACAATGAAATTCCAATTATAATCCAACAAAATAAAACACTACTACGGGAGTTTACGATTTTCGCGGAATCTGTTCTTATTTTTACAACGCATAATGTTAAACACTTCGGAACTACATTTATACTATAATTGTTCAACGACTATATAAACTCATGATGCACGCACGAATTAGGTAATTCGCAAAGGAACTATTATGAAGAGGGTGAAATTAGATATTCTGGTCTATTGAGCCTTAGTCAAACGTATCTTTGATTTCAATTTAGTTTCCCCTCACCAAATGATTGGGGAAATATTAGGTTGATGAAAAAGTTCTGCAACACTCACAGCACAATTTTTGTTATAGATTTCTTTGTCAGAACGAAACTTCAATCATGACATATTCACCATTATCGTCTAATACATTCGCCCATTTTTCGGTCAGCTTCTCTATTCCCCTCCGTCAAAACTCCGGAGGCTGTGCATTGAAGAAGTTGGGAACCTCAGTTTCGACTTTGTGTTAATTCTCATTTCCCGTAGGTGATTCCTCAGGGCCCGGAAAAGGTGGTAGTCTGACGGGGCCAGGTCTGGCAAATACGCAGGCTGAAGCATGACTTCCCATCCAAGTTCCTGAACCTTTGCACGGCTTGCTTTTGCAGTATGCGGTCGAGCATTATCGTGAAGAAGACAAACATCTGTTCGCCTTGGGCGCTTTTCGCGGACACCAGTCTCTGGAGCTGAGTAGCGAAGAAATTTTCCGTCACTGTGACTCCACTGCGGAGAAACTCGTGGTGAGGCATTCCCTGTTAATCTCACCTACAATATAAAAGAACCTTCTTCTCGTGCAGCTTTGCCTTTGCCGGTTTGATGGCAGTTCTCCGCGTGGGATTCATCGGCGGTGTTGTGTATCGTTCGCGTACAGGACCCAGCTTCCGCCCCAGTTACAACACCTTTCAGAAAGTCCTTCCTATGCGGACGAAGAAACAGCGACTCCGCGATGCTCACCCGCAACTCATGGGGTACCCATATTGAGGCAATTTTGCTATTCCCGAGACCACGAAGATGACGATGGTCGCTTGGTCGCAATCGGGTCTCTCCGCTAACATGCGGGTGTCCGCTTCTGGCTTCGCTTCTAGGGCATCGTGCAAACTGTTGTCATTCACAATTGTTGGGCGTCCAGAACGTGGGCAATCTTCTGAGGTGATACCACCGCTCTCAAAGCGTTTGTACCAACGAGGCACCGTGGAATAGTGGAGGACGTCCCCCTTGAATACAGCGCATATATTGGCAGCAGTACTTCTTGTAGGATATCTTTGCAGGAGTTCATAATAGACGATCGATCGTAGTGACACTGACTGATTGATACCGTTCACGTGGAAGCTTTTATATCGTTCTATCTTACATGGTTGCAAGATTCCACCTGTAATGCTGCAGTAGCGTTTTACAAATAAAACTAAAAAGCGTTGCAGAACTTTTTCATCAACCCAGTAATTTCTGGTGGCAGTGCTTAGTGCTTAGTGCTACCTTTTCTCTACTAGACCACTATCATATTGTGATATTCTGCTCACCCCCATTTACTTCGCTTCCATTTCAATTCGATCCCTCTCATTCTTTTTGACTCAAAACATTCAGGTCCCCAAATATTGTATATCTCTTGTTTGCTTTTCTCTTATTTATCTCCATGATAAAATCTCCATATTTCTGTTTGCCCTTTTCTTGTTTTAAGAGAACTGCCCAAACAGTAGATCGTCGTCAAGTAGTGCAGGGAGCATTCGAGCTGCTGGCTGTCGTGAGGTCATTGTTTCCAACAAGCTGACGGCTGACATCAGAGCACATGGCTAGGATTGAAAAGATGCCGGCATCTCTCCGAAAAATTGCCGACAGCGACCTCAGATCATAACAGAAAAAGAGTGCCTCCAACATTTAAGAATTTGCTACCGTCCCTGATTCTTCTTGGATTGGAATGTGCTCTCTGAATAGATTTGGATCTCCTGGATGTCTAGCTGCCTCTTGCGCAGTTTCAGGAGAGTGCACTGACCTTCCATCGGACCGCTTTCCGAAATTGTACACACAGAAAAAACTCCCAAGCAGTCAGAACAGAAACATTCGAATTCTTCGGCCATTTTTCCATTGCTTTCTCCTCAACCTAATGTTTAGTCTCGTTCTCCGTTGTAACTAGTTTCAACGAGGCTAGTCGATCGACGAACTTCGGCCGTACCTGCAGCAGCAACATTTTGTCGGTCGAACAATATATCTCAGATAACCAATGAGATGTTCAGTTGATTAATCGTATAGGGGTCGCTGTTCTGACCACTCCTCTTCTGAGTCACGCATTTGCACTGTTTTCCGAAGTTTCTGCACGTGCAGATTCTTGTCCATTGTGTACTCTAGCCGCAAGTTATATATTGGACCTATTGTTCTGTACTGAAACTACTCTGAACGCATATTCGTATACTGCAACTACGTGAAGTCTGGAATTCTGCCAAGGTTTGCGTAAGAAACGCCTATATTCGGTGTGTCGCATGAGCAGTGAGCGGCTGAAAAAATTGAGATAGAAACTCCTGAAGGAGCGACGCTTAAGTGATGCAGACGCACCCCAAATCCACATAGGAAGCAGGAGTGACAAACCGTACGAGATCAATGCGGTTCGTACACGCCTGAAATAAATTCGAAATAATTCGTGATTCAAGATGCGCGGCTATAAACCCGTTAGAACTTGGGGGCTTGTCACGACACGAATTGAATAAAAAGATAAAAATAAAGTTTCAAAGAGCCAGAGTAGCTATCTTGCGCTCAAGAAAAGGGTACCAGGGTTATTTGAGGAGCTGATCACAGTAGTGCTACAGAAAAAATTCTACGGTCGAGAAGTCAGCACTGGAAAAGTTGGGAAATGGGTAGGGGTGTCCTACGTACTATTATGATATGGACATATGTAGGGCCTGCGTTTGTAAACAACTTTCGGGAGTTAGGACACAAAGCGCTTTTCACTACTACTTTCCGCCCATCATGATGTTGATCACTTTGTCAGCTTTTGCATTAATCTCAACATCAAATTTCGTATCTTTTAAGCACCGCTCTAATAGACTGTGTTGTCATTAGATTGATGGAATCTTTCATAAATTCATGAATTTTGATTAAATAATCCGATCAAACTCCCTTCTAGTCTTCGTTTTTCCTTCCATCACTCACACTATTCGATCTCCTTACATAATCCTAGTGAGAAAAACCCTAGTAATTTCTGCATTGACTCATTTCTTAGTCCATGGAGCCTTGCGTCATTGCTGCAAGGCAATCAATCTTTGAATGCTAGAAGCTATCTGCAGTACTATTTTTGATGCCCACGCGGAAGTAACGCGGTGATAGGAATTCTACGCGCCGATAAATTTTCTTCCAAAGAACACCTGGCGTGTTTTCTGACGCGAAAAACCCAGGAGCAGTCACGTGCGCAGGTTTGACAAATCTATCGGTTTGGGGAAGACGTTGCTATTCCTTCTATTAGCATCTATTTTGCTGGGTTTTTCTCAGTGTTTTATTTTTTTGCAACTTGTGATGAGACAAACGTTAAGAACATATCCGTAACACTATCTAGACAAACATGACCATCAGACGAGAAACCTAGTAGCTGATATGAAATTGGTCATTCTTCGTTCGAAAGTGGTCAAGGATCCGGTGATTCTAGTGGTCTTTTGAAACCAGCACTAGTGTAGGCTGACCGGCTCCAACTGTGAAAAAGTTAGCTTTGAGTGTGGTTTTAAGTCGTGCGGAGAATTTTCGTTTCTCCACAACGGAGGATTGGTGATCAAAAACAGTCTCCCACCTCATTTCGTTTCTGAGATATTGACAGTTCCTGGACCCGCTGGAAGCACCGATTCAAGTGAGATGTGTGAAGTGCTCCAAAATGGCCGATGAAGCTTTCTAAGCGGAGCAGACTGATTTGGGTCGCTTCTAATAGCCCGTACTCAATGTACCAGCCTGATATTCCGACTGAAGCTGAACTCCCATGCTTCTTTTGGTGCTCGCTTTTCTCGCTTTTCTGTTAGGTGCCGTCTGCCACTTTACGTGCTAGTGCACTTTTCACCCATCAGTACTCCCATCTCCCCACATCCTCCTACTAGCCGATTCTCGAGCACCCCTAATCAGTAGATACGTAGGCCGAAATCGAGTGCAGGCTCTTCTCTTTTTCATCGTAATGGACCCGTTCTTAGCATTTTCGTCACTATGAAGCACTGTCGTCTATTTCACCGTCAATAAGCCCTTTATAGACATATCCCTCACCAGTGGGTCCAGACTCGTCGTTCAGCCGTACATGGACCTCTCGAGTGATGTGTTGCGTATTGCTTAGTGTCAATGCATTTTCTACATATCGTTGAGTCCTTTTTCTCATTATCTGGTCCATTTTCCGTTTTATTCGCCCTTATCTCACATTTGTGGACTCGCTGGGTGACATCCATTCCCCTACTGGGTGCTGGTGCATTGCTATACAGCTAGGTGCCCGCTTAGCATCTTCCACAGTCGAATTCAGCTCGATCATCTTGCACCTTTGGACCAGCTGACGAATCATCCCGTAGAAATGGGCTTATAGTGCGTGACGTCGTGCATTGTGTCGCTTTGCTGGTTTTACGCAATTTGCTGAAAGTATTCTGTTAACACAGTGGGTCCCTCTGTCAGCTGCAATGCAATTGCAGTACGTACCTTTAAGAGATAAATGAATCGAGCTAACGTGTGTCAAGAAGATGGATGTTGATTGTGGCTACTGCGCACAACATGTTACTGTTAAGAATAGACGGTAGTGCCGTGGTACTAAAATTGTTCCACAGCTTTTTGTTAGTACTACTCATATGACGTTAACTTTGTTGAACTGATAATTATGATTATAAATTAAGAGATAAATAGGGGGGAACAAAAGAGTTAACATGATTTTCTTCATTCTTACCACTGTGCAAGAACTAGATGTAGAAAATGACCTTCCCCAGAACTCATCGAAGTGAGGAAGCACCACATACTCGTAATTCTAGAAAACAACAGAAAATCTGAAGCCTACTAACCTCCTACTATATGCTCCTTTTCCGGCGGGTTGTAGCGTATCCTCTTCCCGTTCCACACTTCCTGGCGTAACTCGGTGGCCTGAAGCTTTCTTATTCTTTTGCTACTGAGATTTATCCTAAAACATTTCCAACAGCGATCCTCTAGGGGTTCTTCACAAGTTTGAGACTATGTAAGACATTTTGTACACATTGATCTTAATATAAGTGCGTCATAAACTCAAGATCGAGATTTATAGCACTTAATTTTTGGAAACCAAGCTAAGAGGCCACACAACAACAGTTCGAAGAATAGTTGTTGACGTGATCAATCACAGCAGAAATTTATGAGATGCTGCCTGTTCTTAATCACGTCTTCATCGCCTGGGTCACGTAAATCGAAGCACGTTTCTGCAGCAAATGTGTCCTTGTCTGTGTTAAGGGTGATATGGTTTAATATTACCCCTTCACAAGTTTAAATGGAGAATAGTAAACTTCATCAGTATGGCATGTAATGGCATGTACTTATTACGCGGATGACAGCTCGACCGTGGTGCACTGATCGCTTGAACCACGATGTAGAGATTGTCACATACGGGGTAGTTTACGTGATGGAAAATTCCCTTACTAGCGAGTTCGCTTGGTAAAGCAAAACTCGGAGTTGATTCCATAATACGAAATCAATTCTCCCAACTTGCTTCCCTTTTTTTGTCATTCTATATATGGTCATGGGTGTTCGAAAACTTTATTGGTTCATGAAGCCCGCATCATGTGTGCAAAATTGAGATTTATTTTCGTTCAACATCACTGTACACAGCAACAATGAGCACTTTCAATCATCTAATGCCTTTAAAAATCTCTTGTTTTACACGGTTTTGGTGCCCCTTTTTTAGGTTAAGTGCATACTCTTGCGGGGGGGGGGGGGGTGTATTGAATGAATAAATGATATATGAAGGGAACTACAATCCACATACAAGGAAAGTCTCTGTGCATTATTCCACACGCAACACGTAAATAATGCAGAGGTAATTTTGGTTCAACCTGGGCGGCAATGAGTCGGTGAGTAAACAGGAAGGGTGGTTAATATTGCACCCAAGGGTAGAATACCAACGGCTAGCAGTTCGGCATAGTCATCATCATGAATGGGAAAACATGTATTGTGGGTAGAGAGTAAATTTGGTTGCTCCATCACGTATGCCGTGAGCAGTCTGAATGATGCATCTAAGCCCCGTATTGATGAAGAGCCTTCATCTTATCAAGAGCCTTTCGAATTTGAATAGGTATCCACCTCCACTTTAATTGCTCTATTTTTTTCGTTTCAATAATTCCGTCCAGCGTTGCACTTATTACGTGGACATTTTACTATGGGTGAATTTGACAGAAAAACGTGCTATGTGGGAGCCGTGAAAAGCCGCTTGTGGTGAGAGGAATGGGGTGTGGTTCTTGCCATTACCGTAGCACTAAAGTTCATTGTTTTTACAGTCTGATGAGAGTACACAATGATTGCAGAAAATCAAGTGTCTCTTATTTTTGAACTCACGCCTACTCTCATTAGTAATATTAGTGCATTTGGTGCATGGTTGCACGTGTGCCTGCAAGAATGTTCTTCGACTGGGCGTGGGCAAAAATGACCAAACAATAGAATTGCTACATGAGACCAGGGAGATGGGAAAAAAATTCTTGCTCAGACTGTTTGTTACGCACCCAAACAGAAATGTCTTCTGATGTGGAGGACAATAGACTTCATCTCTCGATAGAGCTTATTGTTCAGACATCAAACCCCTACTTCGGCATATACGGACGACGTAGTCGGGTAGGTAGCGGCAGAGGGGG
>JARK01001454.1:0-13563 GCA_000688135.1 Ancylostoma ceylanicum | reverse complement strand
GGTTTTGCCACGGAAATCCATCGTTTTCCTTACGGAAATCCTCTGGTTTTCCCACGGAAGTCCCACGGCTGCCCCACGGTGGGCCTACCAATGGCCCATGGTGGCCCCTCCATTTGTCCACGGTTGACATGCCGAATATCAACCATGGGATAACGATGGGCCCACCGTGATGTGAAAGTTCAGAGTCTATGTAACCGGTTCAACCTGGAATGAACACAGGGAATGGTTTATCATTCTATGTTTGTTGTGAGTGATACAATGATAACAATCAGCTCGAACGTATAAAAGAGGACTGTGCGGTGTGCTCAGATACAAATGAGGGTAGAACACGCAGGAGGGGACGTGATGTGGGCAGAATGAAATGGTTGGTATAATGGTCACTGCTGAGGCTCGGCATTTGGTATTTTCTCACTGTATTTAGGCGCCACAGGATAAATAGGACAAAAATAAATGATTAAGAACATTTTCTCGCTACTTTGCGCGGGCGCATCTTTTCTATATCTATCGAGCGGTTAGCAAGCGGTTACCCACTTTCAAACGGTGACGCATGTTTACCCACCGCTAGACCCATCTCCAGCCGTTTCCTCAATTTTCAACGGCGGAGCGTTCTTGTCATAGCAGTTGACCCATCTCCCCGTCCCCCCCCCCCACTTAGGACGCCGCCCCATCGTTGCGGCCCCATCCTTATCCCATCTTTGCGCCCGTCTGTAGGCGTTTTGCCTCTTTTCGACGCCGGCGCACCCTTATCCCATCGTCGGACCCGTGTCCAAGCGTTTCCCCAATTTTCGACGCGGGCGCAACCTTACCCCACCGCTGGCCCCATCTCTAGACGTTTCAACCACCATTGGACCCCGTCGCACTCTTATCACACGTATCACACGACACGTATCCAGGTGTGTCCCCAGTTTTGGACGCTGGCGCACCCTTACCTCACAGTTGGATCCATTTCTGGGCGTTGCAGCCACTATCGGAAGCCGGCGCACCCTTATCACACCGTTGGACCCGTGTCCAGGCGTTTACTCAAGAGACATTGGTATCTTCAATAGCGAGAACAAACAGGAAGAATACCAGGAAGAGAAAGAGAACGAAGACCAGCAAATGATTTGCCTGCTTATCATATCGATCGAACCGATCTGGATATCGTCTGATACCTATCATATGAGAATGATGCTAAGCTGACCATTTCTTCAGCGGATATCTGCTGAAGAGGGTTTACTACGGGCCAATGTGTTGAAAGTCTCATGATTTATCACACTATTTCTACTATTCTACTGTTAGGAGCAACTGTATTGAAATTTAATGAGGCAAAATGGTCCTTACGGAATATGTGACGGCAACGTCGCTTTGAAGTGGGCCATAGGTATAAAACGGTTGACTGGGAAGCATATGAGCAATGGTATACGAGCGAATCAGCATTGAGGGGTGGAAAAGAGTTTGTAACTTTTTAAGGGATGGGGGATGCTAGCTAATAAAGCGTACTGGATGCCTCGAGACTGGTTTACGATCTTAAATATTATTTAAAATAAAAAAAAATTAAAATATTATTTATAATATTAAATATTTATTATTTTACATGTTTATTTTACTACGTTCATAAATTATATTATATGCACTATTACTGGAAAAATTTTGAGAAATGCACAAGATAATTCAAAGTTTGGAACATGGATCCCTCTGGCTAGTGATGTAAACGTACAGTTTTCATTTTTTCTACTAGCGAAGGAATAAAGGCAGGGCTTTGGAGTCCTGCGAACTTAATGTCAGATTTCTCCATTAGATTTCAAATAAAATGAAAGTAAAAAAGTGGCAAAAGTCGATAAGAAGGACCGCAATGACCGCTGTTTGGTGTGTAATGGCAGAGAATAGAGCAAATACCAAGATTTTTCTGCATCGCATTCACAGAATGATGGTGTGGTTCCCAATTTTTCTAATCTTCACCGTCAAAATTCTATTCTATGGTTCGCTCACTATCCGAAAAATCAAGACTCCTATTTCCAAAAATGACATGGAAAAGTTGGATTATAATTAAATTTTGATCATCCTAACCTTTTTGATGGTTATGATATTCCTTATGCTTACTCACATTAACTTTGAATCCGGAAATTCCTGTCGTTCTTCAATTCAAATTAGAAGTTGAGACCTATATACAGCTCCTTTCATAATTATGGAGACACCCCAACTTTTGATCACAGCCGGCTTCATCGCGAACCAATCAAACCTTTTTTTTTCTCTTCTTGATACAGGATGCAAAACATTTTCTAGACACTTACTCTCTACTATCATAATCGGTATGTGAAGTTTTGATGAGACAATACGATTTTGAAAACGGTAATGTCATCACTGGTTCAAAAAATTACTTCTCAAACTTGCCTGAATTTTCATTCTATGTCTGACATCTCATAGAAAGGGGTGCTGAATCTTCGGCGAAGGTTGACTTTTTGATTGTTTTGTTATGCGTGTACTCCCGTGCGCATATAAACAAACAAATAATTATTCTTGTGATTCTGCACAGCTTCTCCTCCTTTACGTTATAAAGTTCCCGTCCACATTTACTGCTAGCTCAGCTCAGCTTCCGGGTTGTTGTTTGGATCTGCTGGATATCCAGGTGACATTTTACACCTTAGTGAGTGGTACGGGAGGAAAGTTGTTACTAGCAGGCTCAGTTCTGTTTCTCCTCCTCCAGATTATTCCACGTTGTCACCAGCTTTTCTTCTGGATAACCTATTGTTTTTCTCTCCTTAGAAACTTTCCATTGAGAGCATGCAAAATATTTCCAAAGAATTCATTTTTCATCCTCTGATTGGCCTAGAGTTTAAATTTCTCTAAGTTCAAAATGATTGAAGCAACATGGAAGTAGCTTACTAGCATCATTTTCTCCCCACTCATGAGGATTAGTAAGTATAGAATAGACCATTCGGAAATGTGCAGACTCTCAGAAACTAATATAGCCTCTCAGGCAAGACTCCAAAATAATCGTTGCAAAGGCGATAAAAAACCTTTTTTTCTGCTGCGAGAATAACATATTCAGTGCACTTATGAGTTGAGGCGTCGCATGAATGCACATACGTCAGGAAGAAAAAAAAGGCTAAACATGAAACCACTATTAGCCCGGTGTGGATAATTTGCTACACTTTTTTGAATGAGCTCTCGTCGCACTTAACACGAAGATGGAATGTTCCTCACGGGCCTCCCATTATTCCCTTTTTCCCTTTCTATTTGAGGCATCATCCTACCTCTTAATCGTTTCTAAGATTTTCGCATGATATGAACAGGAGATGATGGTCAGAATAGCATACCTGATTCAATGCAAAACTACAGAAAAACCAGTTTTCCAGTCTTAGTTAATGAGGAGGTTGTAGAAGGAGTCAGACGGAGAAAGAGCTATTCCGGATAATCCCCGAGATCTTTCTGAGGGACATTCGTATTTTTGTGGGAGTTTTTCATGATCTACTCCCTATAGAATAGGGATAACGCTCCATGTGCAATCACCCAACTAGGGGTCACACTTACTCGCTCCGCCCACGAGCTCCCCAAATTGAGGCTCAAGAAAGGGTTTCTCGGTAGTTTTGCACGAAATTGTATCATTGTGATCGCGAGCTCATCGAGGAGGTTTTTTTCTTTGTAAATCTCAGAACCAATGCTGATGAAGGATGCTACCTGTCGCACCTGGTTCGGCATTGGTGCTAGCACCCGAACCAGACAGGGCGGAAGGTTGTACTGTCAATCCTTAGGGCTACTTAGAGTAGAACCGCGGCGCCTGGAAAAGTGGACTCGCGAGCCAGCGGACAAATGTTAGAGGCCTGCTACCCTAGGCGAGCGGCGGCCCGCGCGAAAGCTTGGCGTGCTTAGCGTATAACCACTTGAACCTGACCCAAGCTCACCCCGACCGTCAATGTCGTAAGTCCTGCGCTCAACCTGTTCCTATCAGTCGAATACTGGCAGACATCTGTAACTATCACTTATTCCTTCCTTCAATAAATTACATTAGATGACTTGCCATCTTCATACTCCCCATCAAAATATAATATCAATACAATTAAAGAACTATCCACAAGATGCAAAGAGGGCAAGTTATGAGCATACCTGATGGACGCACGACACCCGGCAGGACGTGTCTGCGGCCTAAAGTTGATATTCTGGAGCAAAGACTGCAGCGATCGAGGTATTCCATCATCTTCGAACAGCAGGCGGCGACCAGCATCTTCATTGGAAGCGATAGGCCATTGCGACTGAAACGGTCGATAGGGGGGATGAGTCGGAGTTAACACACTGGGACGCGAGGGCGCTATTTATACTGCTGGCGCATGGGAACGGTACCTGAGGGCACGGGCGGCCTTGAGAATGTACCGTATCCTCTGAAAGTGCCGATTGGAATGGCAGGCGCATACCATGCTTGTTCACTACATACTGCATAAGCCAGAGTGTAGGTACCACAGTACTGATCGAATGAAAATAGAATAAAATTTCACTGAATTGATTACCAATTTGAATATTCATCCGAAAAATCGAAAGCTCTGGGAACGTAGAGCTCCACAACCCTTATTTTCTTCCATCCAAGGGTGTAGGGCTCTCACATTCCTAAACATTTCAATTTTCAACTCTTTTGAAATCTAATATTTGAATATCGAATGCATCTAATATAATATTCAATCAGCACCTTAGTGGGTATGCTAGGTTTCTCTTAGATAGATGAACAGATTCGTGGTGTAAACCTAAAGAAACACTTAGTACCTAAATCTGCACCTATGTATGAATGTCCGTCTGTCAGACGACCTTCAGAGACCTCCCGCCTCCCTTGTAGACCAGCTCATAAGAACAACTTCCTGCCAGATGGTGACTGAAGTCGAAAGAACGAGCACTCTGAGTGTTTCCTAATTATCGCATATTATCGCTGAGCACCATCTGCAAGAGCGACCAACACTAATTGATCTCTGCTCGTCAAATAGATGGCCTCCTGAAGCTGTGACGTCATGCCGGCTTAAGCGGCTGTCACTTAAGAGGTAATTTGAATCAACACCGCGGAGGCGCACTTTGGACCCTGTTGAGGCATGGATCTGGAGCATTTCTCCACATACAGTTTCAAGGATGTAAACAAGTGAGATCAGTTCTTTAGTCGGGATGGATTAGACCCGGAAGTGATGTGAGCATTACTGTTTTAATCAAGGATGATCGAGATTCTTGCATGAAAGCCGGAAGTTAAATGGAAGCCTTGAGCCGAAAGAACTCCAAAACATTCATGAATCAGAGCGGTAGGAATAACAAACAGGGCTTAGCGCCATCCAACTATTAGAGAGTTTTCAGATTTTTGGTAACATTCGAAAAGATAAGTGAGTGCGTTATATAATCTGGTAGGGAAGACTGGGAGGCAGTGAAGACGTGCGCCGCGACGCAACCGCGCCGCACGCGCATGCTTCTTGAGTCCGGTTGGCCCTTCAAATTTGACGCATTGAATGACATAGTTGGGAACCTTCTTACAGTTTATTGGCTCCATCCGAACTTAGAAAACTTTTCTATTTCTCCACAGCACTGCTCTACTTTTGAAGGCAGCAGCCGCGACGCGCACATGAATCGACCAATCACATCCCAGAAGCATATCTCTTGTTACGCAGCCGGAAAGACGTTGCTGGTTGGACATTGCGATTACTCTAAGTGAGCATGTAACACCTCCAAATTTACCCAACATTTTCGCCGGCGCTCACAAGTTACCCTGGGTAATCTCAATGACGCAGGCCGGCCCTGAGCATGAATATGTTCACATCTTCTCGAACTCCGCGGTTGAAAGCCAGAATCTGCTAAAATTTTTTTTATCTAATTGACCTAAAAAGACCGCGAAAGTTTATGACTTCCGGGACATGTATGCGATGAAATTTTATAGAAAATACTTAAAGTCAAAAAATGTAATTTACGTTTCCAAGCGTTCAATTATAATACTGTTAAAGTTGTTTAAACCAATCGAAAAGTGCAATGAACGTGACTCATTTCTGCATGCTCGTAATTGTTTGTACAGAACTGTTTGCAATTTATGCGTGGCTACCTACGCAGATTCTAAACGAACTGGTTAACCACAAGCAATTATTCTTGGTTAGTCATCATATGTAATCAGCAAGTTTGATTGCACTTCCGTTCACTAGATTGCATCAAATAGTTAAATTACAGAAGTTTTCGCTGTAAAAACAACTCTGCAAAATAGTGGGCTCTTCATCCCTACACCCTTCCACGCCCATGGAATACGTCCGCAGTACCTCCATGATTTGTTATGACTAGTGGACCGGCGGGCCACTTAGCGTGTGACAACCTTCGTGTGGCTGCATACCGGGCGGCGATAGCTACATTCCATCCAACCGCTAGTGAGGGCTGGTGATGAATATGGACTGATACGCGGCCATTTTCAATCATTATCAAACATGCTCGGGATTGCACAACCGTACTGCTTACACTGGGGAATCGGTTTCGCACCGCTCGAACGCGTGTGTTCCACGTAATCCCACATCACTTCGGGGATTTTTTAAACAGGTTAGGCAGCTAAATATCACTGCGACTGACAGGATAGAACGTGCACGATTTGATAAATTCACCGTTGTGCCTTCCACTTAGGAATACGCCAACATCGACTCTTTTCTGAATCGCCTATACATTGAATGCACTAACATTCACTCCCTTGCGAATGCCCTATACAATGTCCCCAACCCTGTATGTATAAGGTATGGCAGAGACATCAGAAACTGCGGATATGGAAGCCACTTAAGGTTCATGCGAAAAGAATTGGGTGCGAACATAATTCGTTCGCTGGTATCAGGGCTATTTCTGCGTTCTAGTCGTTGATATTCAGTACGGTTTTCACACAAAATTTCTTTAATTCTTCTGATTTAACCTTCTATCGAAAACGCCAAGTTACTCAAGCACAAGTGCTAGGTAAAGGCGTAACAAGCCTGACTTGTGTTCTTTCTACAACATTGCATTGTACGTTGAATGCCACGAAGAGCCACTGAACAGTAGTTTCTCCTACTCAACATGAAATATTTCATTTCCAACAGACTCGACGCTAAAATTTGGCTGAGAGGATTCTGAAATAGAGAAGGATAGAGACTTCTGAAATTTTTTGACTCCTAACATTTCCAAGTATCTAGCGACCCTACGGGTCGCTAGAAAGTTTGCATGCGGCAGCCACTTGAGGTTCATGTGAAAGCTATTAGGCGCAAGCATGGGTTTGAAAGCTTTTATCTGCCCTGCTACTTTCCTCCTATCCGTAAACTTGGTGCGGTTTTCTATACAAGCCTTTTTCCTCTCTACAGCTTCATAGACATGTTTCTTGCTCTACTCTTCACATTAAAACAAGAAGTCACTACAGCATTAGAGTTCACAAAAAGTGCTGTACTGGTCTTTTTATACCATACTTCCCAATACTTTTATTTGAAACTAAAACTTAGCCAAAGCTGTTGAAAAGATGTGTTGTGTGTGGAGGATGCCATGACAGAACGAACAAGTCAGCAACGATCTCCCAAATTCCAGAAGCTACGTTGATTACCATTGGACCTTAAGTTCCTATCAGAATCGCTCCTTTGTTGCTGTTTTAAAGCAACCATCCTTTCACGGACATGTTGAATACGGAAGTGCTTCAATAAACAAAAAGTTTGAAACTTTTGAACACTTCATGAACCTATGCAAACCACACTTACGATATAAATAAGTCTACAAACCACACTTATTTTCTGCTAACTCGCCGAGAAGAAGTCATCAGTGTACTCTGGATTGGATCTTATTTTATTTCAAAGAGAATCGACGCGTCTACCGAGTATCTGCTTTGGATGAAAACAGTAAAATTTGTTAGAGAAGATTCATAGAATCTTAAAACTTTTCTTTCTTAACACATTATGTGTCACG
Source organism: Ancylostoma ceylanicum (assembly GCA_000688135.1). Taxonomy (NCBI): domain Eukaryota; kingdom Metazoa; phylum Nematoda; class Chromadorea; order Rhabditida; family Ancylostomatidae; genus Ancylostoma; species Ancylostoma ceylanicum. Next base: position 5,682 of record JARK01001454.1, on the reverse strand, counting down.
TGGGACACACGCGCTTTTGCACAAGTAGGACCCGTGCTCAACCGCTTGAGCACGTGGTCCCACGTGGTAGGAATTTCTCATCTGCTGCATAGTGCTCCGAAAATGGGCGAATTTGAGAAAAACCAAAACGCAAACATGCACGAGCTTGAAGCTAATTCAAAAAGTTCACCTGCGTAACAGGTAAAAAGTAAGTAAGCTAATCTTCATATAAACTGTTTATTTAGTTGTCAGTTGCAATCATGCATTAAAGAATTACGAGAAGATGTCTGCTCCGCCCATCGCGTGTATAGATTGCTTGAACATTTGTTAGTATACCACTGTATAGGAGTTTGCTCCTTAAGATTGCTTCACAAAAATATAGCTGTGAAAAGGGCATGCTCATCCGGTTGAGCACGCGGTCCCACGCGTCGCACCATGTGTGCTCAACCGCTTGAGCACATTGTCGCGAATGCGTTATTTTCACGTGTCCTTGTCTCAAGACTATTGCATGGAATAAGTGACCACGGAGGATTTTTACAGCTACAGATACTTAGGAAACTCAGCCTCATCATAAGGAAGATAGAAATAAAGGAAATCCTACTGCATACCGCATACCTCTGTCAACAGTTCCGGACAAGTTCTGCTCCAAGTGAATGTCTCATTGCTTCGCGCAATTAGCGTCTCTCGTTGAGATAACTTTGAAATGGAACACTTCACATAATTTATTCTGAACGGAAAAACGCTCTTCACTGCTCATGAGACAGAAATCAGTGCCAAAATCAGCAGCTCAGCATTCCCATACACTATTTAGGTTGTCAACTATGAGATGTCTGATTTTCCAAGTGGTCACTTTGACAGCTGGTATCATCGGGGTTTCCTCAGAGCCACTCTCATCTTTCTTTCCATTATGAAGGTACATTGTCCCTCTCTCAAAGTCACCTATTTGATTTTTGATCAACTTTAAAATTTTTGTCTGAGGAAACTTTTGTGAAACTCAAAGACAAAAAATCGTATCATTTCGGAATATGGGTTTCATCGCGGAGCCTGCAAAGCAACGACAACACGAAATACCTAAGAAATGTTTGGAGAGGGAGTGGCTAATAAAGGAATGGGACACCGATGTTTTGAGAAATTTCTACCCAGTGCTATAAACCTGCAAAGTGAGCGTTATGATGAACCTGGATTAGGATGAGTTGGAAGCTGTGGCTTGAGCGGATAGTGGTCAACGTATGCCTGTATATGCAGCAAGGTTTGGCGTTCGTAAACCTATATTATTCAGGTGTTCAAGACAATACGACAAGGTAAAGTGGCTCGATGAACGAATTTCCCACAGTTTCACCCCCAAAAATTGGTGGCATTTTTTGCCCATTTTTTGCGCAACCGCGCTGCGTAAACCAGGGGAGCAAGGAGGGGAATCCAGCTGCCATTCATTGGACTGGCCAAACCATCCTCTACTCGACCACAACTTCTCCCATGTATTAGTCCACTTCTTGGTAGAGAAAATTTTCCACTTTCAACATGATGTTGGAAACGCCCTTCGCCAACTTATCGCCACTTGCTTCTCAGACTTCTAAGCTGTTGGCGCAACCATGCTACCGCTAAGATGGCAGGGCTGGGCCGGTAGCATAGGGGCATATTTGGATTGCTCGTACCTCATCTTGTTGGAGAAACACTACTCGAAACTGTCCCATTCAAAATCAGACATTTCATACTTGACGACCTAATAAATTCGGTGAGGGTTTTCAACATCCACTTCGCAATACAGTTTCTTTGGGAGGTCTCAGTTCACAGTAGTGTTATGTTTGCTCACTATTGTGGAACGATAACAACTGACTTCCGTCCGTTACATTGTTTTGCAACGGCAACGGTTATGAATTATGTCCCCCAAAAAAGGCCAAAATCCATAGTTTTTGAAGACATTCTGAACATGAATATTTCAATGGGTCGAGTTGCCATAGAATTCGCAACGAATTTGTGTATGAATTCAACAAAGTCGCGGAATTCTAACGTTCCATTAGAGTACCCGATTTCGTTGTCTCAAACCTAATTTTGACCATGACCTGCCATATGTTCGACTTGCTGATGAACCTCTCTTGGAGACATGCTTCGAAAATCTACGACCAAGTTCTACAACAACATACACACAAATAAAAGAAGCAGACATCGCTACTTTTTGATCGCATATTTCGAGATAAAAGAACATTTGACTGCTCTCAGTTTCTTTTACCCCGAACAACGTGCCCAAAATTGTTACCTCCGCATATAACCAAGAACTCGACCCAAATAGAGCCATTTGATTTCAAGGAATCCTAATATGGTTTGAATACCCTCCATCTTCGAGCGGCATGTCAATCACATATATCAACCACATCCTGGTCTACTCTTGACCCACATGAATTCTAAATCTCGACACGGAATAGAAGTATTGTCGTGGTATTGTCACCGCGATCCCAACGTCTGCGGCTGCAGACGACGGAGACGGCGCCACGCCGCCGTCGTGCAACACTGCCGCGAGGCTGCTGCGTGGCGCCGGTTTATCGATCGGTTTCTTCTCTCGGGCCGCGTTTTCGACTTTTTTGTTCATTTCAGCTAGGATTTTCACGTTTACCACCCATTTTCTTTGAGTTTTCCTTGAATGCAGTCGAGGAGAGATTTCCGATCCTCTTATCCGATCTTATCCTGAACTGTTTCAGATTGTTCAAGCCTGTTTTTCAGGGTCTGTTCGGCAATGTGCTATTTTAAGGGCCCCCAGGGGTGCGGGCACTTAGTTACCCGTAGCGTCTGCCACAACAAACTCAAAGAAATGGGTGGCAAATGCGAAAATTCTGACTGAAATGAACAAAAAAGTCGAAAACGCGGCCTGAAGGAAGAAACCGATCGATAAGCCGGCGCCACGCAGCAGCGTCGTGGCGGTGTTGCACGACGGCGGCGTGGCGTTGTCCCCGTTGTCTGCAACCGCAGACGTTGGGATCGCGGTGACCAAGAGAATACAGGGAACGTCAATCATGATTGCCACTCCCATGGCCGCAACATCCACGTGGCGCGGGCGAGGCAACACTCAACAACCACAGCGTTCACCTGCGCCGCGTGGATGTTGCAGCCGCGGGAGTGGCAGTCGTGATTGACGTTCCCTGTATGTCACAATTGCCAGAGTTCATTTCTGAAACTTGCAAGTCACTGTGACAAGTCAATGAACTATAATACATCGCCACTCAATTTGTCAAAAAAAGGGGATTTTGAGTACGATAAATATGAATCTATCGACCCAATTAATTCAGAGACTTCTCTCCTTGACCTCGTTTTACAACACGGTACTCCCACCATACCCCAAACAAAGTGAACACATCCATCGTTTCCACAGGAGTGTTAATCACTGCCTGCCTCCAACCACACAAGATTCAAATCTTGACGTCGCTGACCTTCCCATTTCAGAGTACCTTCTTGAAATCATCTTACAACGGTTTTAGCCGTTCACCTTCTTAACTCAGAGGATACTCTCCTGTAAGTCCTCCTGACTCCTGCTTATTCTGGCATTCTCAACTCAAAGGACCCCTTCCACGACGAGATCCTATAAAGGGAGTTCCCTTCGACCTGTGCCAAGCAGGCTCCCTGTTTCCTTCTCAACTCAACAGGCCTTCTTTTTACTTCATGTTGCAAAAGTGGTTCTACTCGACCTTCTCGACTGTAACGCCTTCAACCTGATGTCCTCTTGTGGTGGGGGTTCCCCTCAACCTTCTGAAGCCACTGGGGTTCCCTATGACCTTCTCACCTCGTAAGACCAGCCCTGGCGAGATCCTACAACAGGGGTTCACATCGACCTTCTCAAGGGACCTGCCCCTCAGTGAGATCCTACAACCCGCTCCCTGAGGCCCTCTTGTAGTGGGGGTTCCCCTCAACTTTCTGAAGCCACGAGGGTTCCCTTTGACCCTCTCACTCATACGACCCCGCCCTGGTGAACCCGGGTTCCCTGAGTCACCTGCTTCAGAGGATTATTCAACCCGGGCTCATTAAGACACCCTTGGCTCTCAGTATATCCCCTCCATCACAGGTTCCTCTAACCCGGGTTCTCTGAGACACCCTCACTCAGTGCACCTCCAGTCTGAGAGGTTCCTCCGACCCGCGTTCCATGAGAGGCTCTCAACGAAACTGGCACCACCTGGATGGGTTCCTCCAAACCCGGGTTTCCTCAGACACTATTCGCTCAATTGATCCCCTCCTTGACAGGTTCCTATAATCCGGGTTCCCTGAGTCACCTTGTTGAGGGGATCCTCCAACCCAGATTCACTGAGACACTCTCACTCAGTGGATCTCCTCTCTAACTGGTTCCCCCAACCCGGGTTTCCAGAGATACTCTTGGCTCAGTAGATCCCCTCCTTGACAGATTCCTCTAAGCCGGGTTCCCTGAGTCACGCTGTTGATTGGTTCCTCTAACCCAGGTTCCCAGAAACACTCTTGGCTCAGTAGATCCCCTCCTTGACAGGTTCCTCTAAGCCGGGTTCCCTGAGCCACCCCCTTGATGAGTTCCTTCAACCTGGGTTCCCTGACTCACCTGCTTGATGGGCTCCTACAATCCCGGGTTTCCTGAGACACCGTTCGCTCGATGGATCCCCTCCTTGACAGGTTCCTCCAACCCGGGTTCCCAGAGACACTCTTGGCTCAGTGGACCTCCAGTCTGAGAGGTTCCTCCGACCCGCGCTCCATGAGAGGCTCTCGACGAAACTGGCACCCCCTGGATGGGTTCCTCCAAACCCGGGTTTCCTGAGACACTATTCGCTCAATTGATCCCCTCCTTGACAGGTTCCTCTAAGCCGGGTTCCCTGAGTCACCTTGTTGAGGGGATCCTCCAACCCAGATTCACTGAGACACTCTCACTCAGTGGATCTCCTCTCTAACTGGTTCCCCCAACCCGGGTTTCCAGAGATACTCTTGGTTCAGTAGATCCCCTCCTTGACAGGTTCCTCTAAGCCGGGTTCCCTGAGCCACCCCCTTGATGAGTTCCTTCAACCTGGGTTCCCTGACTCACCTGCTTGATGGGCTCCTACAATCCCGGGTTTCCTGAGACACCGTTCGCTCGATGGATCCCCTCCTTGACAGGTTCCTCCAACCCGGGTTCCCAGAGACACTCTTGGCTCAGTGGACCTCCAGTCTGAGAGGTTCCTCCGACCCGCGCTCCATGAGAGGCTCTCGACGAAACTGGCACCCCCTGGATGGGTTCCTCCAAACCCGGGTTTCCTGAGACACTATTCGCTCAATTGATCCCCTCCTTGACAGGTTCCTCTAAGCCGGGTTCCCTGAGTCACGCTGTTGAGTGGTTCCTCCAACTCGGGTTCCCAGAGACACCCTCACTCAGAGGATCTCCTGTCTGAGAGGATCCTCCAAACGGCTTCCATGAGAGGCTCTCAACGGAATTAATGACACACCTCCCCCCCCCTCCCTTAATGAGTTACTCCAACCCGGGTTCCTTGAGTCACTCTCACTCAGTGGATCTCCTCTCTGAGTGGTTCCTGCAACCCGGGTTCCCAGAGACACTCTTGGCTCAGTATATCCCCTCCTTGATNCTCACTCAGTGGATCTCCTCTCTGAGTGGTTCCTGCAACCCGGGTTCCCAGAGACACTCTTGGCTCAGTACTCTTTTTTTTTTTCAGGTTCCTCTAACCCGGGTTCCCTGAGTCACCTTGATGAGTGGTTCTTCCAACCCGGGTT
>JARK01001453.1:579201-592876 GCA_000688135.1 Ancylostoma ceylanicum | reverse complement strand
AGGAGTGTTTACACTTCTTCGCGACACCAAGTCGCGCGGTTGCCAAAGCTCGCAAATTTGCGTACACGCAGAGTTACACACGTAGTTCGATTTGGCGTAAGCGTCTACGTTTATGCGTATCTCATGATAAGANTGAGCTTGTGGAAACCTAGCGTGCCTGGTTTGGGGTTCACCTTGGAGTGTGCGAGTGTGACCAGCTCACTATGAGCATGTAAGGATTTACAATGAGTCCTTGAGTCTTGATTCCTATGCTCACGCTAGCACATGTCCATGTGAGAATGGAGAGGTGTTTATCGGATGGCGGATGGTCCTCTCAGCGCTGCTTTATCCCATGAGGAGTGTTTACACTTCTTCGCGACACCAAGTCGCGCGGTTGCCAAAGCTCGCAAATTTGCGTACACGCAGAGTTACACACGTAGCTCGATTTGGCGTAGGCGTCTACGTTTATGCGTTCTCATGATAAGTCGTCTAGTCCCGTAAGTTTTAGGCCAAAGCAGCAATAAAATCAAAGAAACAACAGCCTATTTCAGGCTACGACATTGACGAAATCATCGCGTCGCGTCTGCTAGCAGGTGCTACGCGAATCCGGCTTATCGTGTCGTTTTTCAAGAAAAAAGTCAGGAGTGTTTATACTTCGGCGCGACGCGACCGTCGCGTCCAAGCAAACTATTCAAATGCGATGGGTCCCGAGTGGAAGTATGCACAAACAGTGGTCGCGATGTGGCAGTTGGCGTTTGCACTCGCGACGCGACGTCCCGGAGCGAAAAAGCTAGTCCTCACTTTCCGGCACCAGGGTGCTCCGCAGGCACTACTAGACTCGTTGCGCTGTGTGGTTTGCACCCATTGGCGTAACTATACATAGCACTCTCCAGCGGTCCCTTCTCGTAACTACTAGTACCTTCAATCACAGGAATTATCAGCGCGCCGCTCAGCCGGTACGCCTGAATTCGCGCGCCGCTCGGCCGGTAATTGGGCCGAAATTTAAATTTAGGCGCGCCGCCCAGCCGGTTTCTCAAAATCGCCCGCCGCTCGGCCGAATTTGGCGAGCCGCCCGGCCGGTCACTAGAATTCGGCCGGCCCTCGGCCGGTGCGAGTGCCTGAGAAGTAATACTAAACTAATCATTTTAAATGAGGGTTTATTGATTGCTTATTGATGAGTGCTTATGCTGCTCCGATTTTTGTGGTCATTTGTATTGTTTTTTATTGACGCATCAATGAATGCATTGAAATAACAAGATTAATCATCGAATATATACAGTGATCTTTAAACGGTAGTAGACAGGGGCGGGACCACGGCGCGCGCACTCTGGTTGTCTCCTGCACTGAGGCGGACGACAGATAACCAGAGTTCCCGCGCCGCGGTCCCATCCCTTGTCTACGGCCGTTTGGAGTTCAGTGTACAGTAATGCAGGAGCTTCTTTCATACATCGAGATCCAAAATTGTGAAACAACGAATGAATCGCGTCGCTTCATTGAGTATGCGCCCCTGCACTTCAGTACAAATTCGAATATTCGAATTATTATTTAAATAATATCCGTTTTGGTCAACATTCCACTGCTGATTCTAAACCGAACATTTCTGGATCGTTTGTGGGTCCTTACACATCAAAGCTCTTTACGGGGAAAGGAGAGTTGAGGGGGAGGTACCTGTGTCATTTTTAGGTGCACTGAACTGTCCTAAACGTTCTAACTTGTTAGTTGACACGATGCGAACACGTTGACTTGTTAGACGGCAAGTCAATACAATAGTTGCCTAAAATAGTGACACGTCAAAACGTGTAGAACAGATCAATATATTGATGAATGTTAGATGGCTCCCCAAACGCATTTTTCCCTAGAAATATACTTGGATCCAGGATTGCTGAATTATCCACCAAAAACCACGAGGGTTTATGCCCACCAGGGATGAGCGGAAGTCAGATTTGAAATTTCGGAAGTCGGAACTCGGAAGTCGAAAGCCCCAAAAATCACCGGAATATCGGAAGTACCGGAAGTCGGAAGTCGGAAGTACAGAGGATACAAGTGATGCATATGTGTATGTATGTATGCGTATGCATATGAATACCCAGAGGTGTATGCAGTGGCCAACTCACTGGACTTCATCTAAAACGCTATTCCTAATAATGTTGAGAAGTTGTGAAGCTAATTAATAAGGATAATGAAAAATAAACTAAAAATTACGTACCATCCTCTCCGATAAATTTTTAAAAATGAGCAAATGAACATGGTTACTGCAGCCCTCAGGTAGTTACTAAAAACGAAACGTATGTAGTTAAATTGTTAGTGATGGTGAATGAAAACGGAAGGTTTCCATATTTTCACCCACTTCATCAGCAACTTGCCAAAAGTTGCAGAGGACAGTTACAGGGGTTTCTTCTGTAAATAGCTCTCTCCTTGATCCTGCTGTTTGACTTCCTTACACTGACACTTCCTTCGCAAGCTGTTTTTGAATTTCAATCATATTTTTAACACATTCGCGACCTTACACTGTTGGCATGGTGCGCCACGTGGGACACAGGCGGTTCCTCAAGCACTCATTTGTGCTCCACCAGTTGAGCACATGGTCCCACGCGTTGCACCATGCATGCCGACAGATTAAGCACATTGGTGCAAATATATTAATGGTCTTTAGAAAGGCACTAGCAGCGGAACTGAAGCCAACAGCACTATTTACGCTTTTTTCAAAGACTTCAGAAAAACAATTGTGAAAGTCCCTTTCGAGGATTGCTGTCACGCTCTATTTGCGTGGTATCGTGTATGAGAACAACATTCGAGGGTAAACAGACAGATAGATATCTAAGAAACCGTTCCTACAACTTCTGTGCAGTGCACATAGCGCCGGTTTCTCGTTCAAAAACTGCGCAGAAGTCAGTGGCAGTCAGTTGCAGACGCATTATCGGTCAGCCAGGGAAAAGTATGTAGGTTGAATAGCTAGAATTTCCTTCGTTCTGTAGATTTGTTGGGCAGAATTTCAAAAGCAGAATTGAGTGCTTATTCTAACATCAGACGATCAAATTTAAAAATATAAAGTTGATGATGAAAGCCATGAAATCAAGTTGACCTACCGCAAAGTATTTTTATAAGTATTTTAGCACCTCCCCCCACCCTCCCCGCTTCCCCTGCACCTGTGTCTGCCGTCTGTGGGAGTTCATGCGGGAAAAATGCGACTTATTCAATGTCCATCTTAAACTTCCGAAAACTTCCGGCTTTTTTTCGCATTTTTCGGAAGTCGGAAGTCGGAAGCCCAAAAAACACCGGAATATCGGAAGTTTCGGAAGTCGGAAGTCGGAATTCCGCTCATCCCTGATGCCCACACAACAATCCTTGAGGGGAACAGACAATTTATCGGGCAATTTATGCTTTGCTAGCATTTTTCCTAAAAGCGCAAGATTTAGGATAATCTCCTCGTTGAACCAAGTATCCATGTAGCACTAATCTCATCCTTTCACTAGCCATGAATTTTGGCTAAAGGAGCCGCTTTCATGGTCACTTTCGGAGCTTCAAACACATGGGGTCGGCAACCTTAGTGGAGCAGTGAATAACGCAGGTGGATCACAACCAGGAATTGTATTAATGTTGAGAAGCCTTTATAATAATTTGTCGCGGATGGAATTTAGTTCGCATTAATTTCTTTTGGCTTGATTATCCCCGTCAAAGCTCTCGACGACATTGTTCGCATAAATTCAGCCCTCTCATCGAATTGCCACAAGAAAACTTCCCCTTGTAACGATTTTTACCGAGTGAATAGAAGTTGCATATCTTTCGAATTTAGTATTCCGCCATAAACAAGCAGATATGCTAGAGAGGTGCCCCATAATATACGACTCGTCGTCTTCCGGTCTTTCCCCTAACACGGTTCCATTCTTTGCTCTTGAAATTTCTCTCTGAAATAAAAATGGAGCCAGTACTCCTGTTCTGAGAAAAAGCTCCAACACACGCTTTCGAAAAAGAAAAAACGCAGCTTCCTACGGCATTTTTCCTGAAAGACCATTATACCATTATTCGGAAAGAGCTATGAGCGTCGTTTCCAAGAGTGCACATGACCTCTCATTGTATCGGGATATAATAAATGAGAGAGAGATGGATCGCGGCTACTCCATTCCTGCCTCGAACAGCGGCATTTCACTGTTTTCACTTTGGGAAATCGTTTCGCTCCAGTGGGGTAAACAGGTAAAGTAATCCATCCGAGAACTATGTAGACTAAAAGCGCTAAGGAACCCACTGGATTCGTAGTCAGTCAGGATTCTTGGAATTACGGGCAGTTTGGGAACATCTCATTACCTATTTGTGGAAATTCTACCATCCTGCATGATAGGAATGTCCCTGGCCCTGTTTACTCGAACATTTTGATGAATTCGCGGAAGAGCAGTGCGGAATAGCGCGCTGTCCTCTTCATACCCTCTGATCAACTACGACTTATAATAGAATTATCCAGGGCCCGGATGCGTCAGTGAGAACTAACGCCCGTGTTAACGATGGATGAATTTGACCAGTGTTAACCAGTTCACCTTGGGTAATCTTAATGATGCGTGCAGTCTCAGTGAAATATACCCACCCTAAGGCTGGTCGAGGGCGCAACCTACGGCATACTAGGCTGATATTCTCGAGACGTTAACCACGCAAACCAGCAACGGTTAGCGGAATACCCCATGGTATACGCTATTAGAAAAAGCAAGGCGTGCAATTTGGTTTGTTAACCTGGCGTTACTTGGTTATGGGTTCAGGAATTTTAGCCCTAGCACACAGAAGACGGGTAAAGTTGAGAAAGGGTAGCGAGTGAAGCAAATGCGGTAAAAAAAGGAGGCCTATCAATGTGTACGCACAAGGATGTAGGGAAAAATGAGAAGTGAAAAATTAATTAAACTCTAAGAAATCCACTGAGCCAAGGCACAACTTGAAGGAGCCCGATCAGTTCTTATTTGAAAAATGAACTAGTTTTTTCTATGTCAAGGGAATTTTTTCCATGTCAAGGCAAGGTTAATATTTCATGGATTTGTCCCCGGCACAAATGCCTTAGACATATCTTAACCCCCCATAAGAAGAAAATCATTAAAGATCATCCAGTGTAACAGCATCATGGACAAACAACAAATTAGCGGCAGTACCATGTAGGGAAACAAAGAGAGATGAGCACAAAACAATGAAACAAGTCCTGTAAGGGAATAATTGATTCAGGAAACACATTAGCTAGGAAAAATCGTGGTCGTGGTAGCTTTTTGGTTACATAACCCTCTCAGGAGGAGAAACTGCGGAGTACTTGCACGACAGGCAAAAATGTATAAATACTGAAAGTATCCACACGACCAGAAAACCACACATGAAATCCTCAAATATGTACCTGTGGGTTCGCTGCCATAAACAATCCCTCAAGACATAGGGAACTTCTGTCTCTGATCATCCCTATCTTCACGGGCAAATCTAAAGCCGTATGCATTATGGAGATTACCCAAGATAAAGTGCTAACACCACACAAATTTACCCATGTTAATACGTACGTCTAGAAGTTTACTCTGGGTAATCTCGATGATGCCAGAACCTAAAGGTGGAGAAATCGTGAGCGAAAATCGTCAGGAAAACTAGAAGCAGAACCCAAGAAAAGAGTGTTGGAGGGAAGTTGGCGTCTTCAACAAGGGAGAGCTGCCACCAGTCACTAAGCTTTTAGACAAAGAATACTCAATCCTCCGGAATGCATCCATCCACTGAAGATTTATGGCCATCCCATGAATGGATTTCTTGGTATGGGACACGTTGATTCTGGAGAGATGCTTTACTGCACTGCAGGAATGATTTGTCATTTACGCTAGCTATCAAATCTATTTTTGGCTTCCGAGTAAGGTTTTTATAGGTCATAGTCAATAGCTTATTGAAGAAGCATAATAAATAAGTAAATAAATAAATAGATAAATAAATAAATAGGAAGCAAGTAATAGCAACCAAATTAAATAAGCGGCAAATGGTCAAATCAACATCATGTTTAAGATTTTCAACTTTCGTGCGATTCAAGACTGAGGTCCAGTCGTGCGATGCGAACACAGAAATTGCGCTTATGTTAGCTTGATGTGAAAGAAAAGGAGCATTCACATTCTCCAATTTTCTCACGTGGTTTTCGAGAGTGTTCTTGAATAAGCGTGGCAACATCCTATGGCGCTCTATAGGCACCGCTCCACCTCAGAATCGTTTTTGATATTCACGCACTAAAAGAATCTCCAGTGGCTGCTGATCAGAAGAATATATGTGATTCCATGCAAAACTGCTGAAGAAAGCGTTTTCAAGAGCACATTGTTGCGGAGAGAGGGGGCGGCGTCGGGGGCAGGGCCAAGATAGTCTGAATAATTCACTCCAGGGAGCACTAATTCCGACCATATTCGCACAACTCGTGAGAATTCATTGCCCACTCCCTAATGGAATAGAAGTTGCGTTCCATGCAGCGAGCAGGGGAGCAGGGGATGTGAAAGTTTTACTCTCGCCTTGGCTCCGCCCACAAGCTCCCCAAGAAGTGGTGCTCAAAATGGGTTTTCTCTGTACTTTCAAGAGGAATCATGTATAGCATTCTGATCAGCAGCCATTGGGGATTCTTACCATGAGAAAGCACTGCCACTTTTGAATGGACCAATCCCAGAAACATGACCCCACCCCGTTTCACCTCATATACCAGCACCGACGATTTCAAGGTGGGTCCATGTCTTTAACCTGCATTTTTCTCTCCATATTTTTTATGGATTCGGTTCTGTTTGTGTACTTTAAATTTTTGAAGGCGAAAGTAATGATGTATAAAAAAAAATAAATTTGCGTGGTTCTTTGTATGGGTTCAAAATTGGCACCAATATGGCACAGAAGACTAGAGATGTTATTTTTGGAATAAAAATGTGTTAGATAAGAGAAACAAAACGGAAATTTTGCGGTGCCTGCTTCCTGTTTATACTTATGCACGAGTTTTTTCATATCGTATTTCACGCAATACATTTCCAGGCACACCAAAGATTTTACGAGCAGCCCAACGGAGGGATTGGCTAACACTCACTTTTGAAGCTGCCAACTCGTCTCAGTTCATAGCCGAAAACACTATCGAAAAGCGGCAGACGTCAAAACAATAGATCATCCGACAGCACTCTCGCCCCGCATTCGTCAGTGAAACGAACTGGGCGCTTTTTCAAGAGGCTGAGAAATTGAAGAGCCGGAAAAAGCGCGGTCTCTGGGTGTTGACGTCAGGGGGATCCTTTCGTATTACAGGCGCTAGCAGATGAGCTATGACCACTGGCGATCCCCAACAGAGCGCACTTTTAGAGGCGTCGGAGTAATTGAGAGAGCGGAAATCGCAGATGTGGCTTGGTAGTACCACGGGCTCCCATTTGTAGATGCGATGTGGGAAAAAACGTGAGGAAGAATCGAACACTGCTCATTTCCACCATTAACAGTGTAATCGCTCGTCAAGCTAGGAAATGATGAAAAAGAAAACATGGAAAATTTGCTCTGAGGGTAGAAATGCTCGAAAATTAAAATTTCCGGAATTTCGTGTTCAAAACGATAGGTGAGATTTTCCCTACATGACTCCAAGAAGAGTAAGATTTTATAATTCCAAATTCTAAAAATTCCAAGGAAATTCAGAGAGCTTGTTTAGTTTGTTGATCTCTGCCAAGAAGCATAAAACAAAGAAAACAGAAAAAAATTCCAATTAAAGTAAAGAAGTTGATGAGCCGAGTTCTGACAGATTATCCAGGGTAAATATGTCAACGCTCCACTTACCTACCCATGGTGAACAATGGCATCGACTTGCTCACCTTGGTTAATCTTAGTGATGCACCGAGGATAAGAAATCTTTTTCACACACGGGTTTTAGCCAAATACTCACTGCTTCAAATACCTTCCCTATCACCTTCCCGTTTTCCCGTGAATGGTATGGTTTTCAGCCCTCGTGTCTTAATATTCGCATCTATTTCCTCAGGGTCCGAAAAAAAAAGTCCAGAAGACCTAGTATCCGTCTGCCTCATAGAAGAGAAGTATTTATTCTGCCTGAATCAATCTAATGCCGCTATATTATAGTACAGGGGCCTAAAAATGTCGTTCCTTCTAGAATCCAGTAATCGAACGAAGTAAAAAATTGACTTTGGACACTGATTCTCTTCTTCGAAGCTTGCTCGACCCGGAGCTTGTTGGCAACTTGCTTTCGCCCTTTTTCTTCCGCGAGTTGTGGCTCAAAGCTTGTCGATAAGTTGGCAAGTCGTCAGCGAGCTTTTGGTCGAGTAAGTTTCAGATGCGATTCGACAACTTGTTCTAAGGGTTCTGAGTAGGGACATATTCTTCTAGTAAGCCCCAAATAGAAAAGATAAAGTGATCGGTGTTGATCAATCCCGTCATGTGGGATGCGCCACGCATTCGACTTCATCTGGGCACTGTAGAGGCGAGCGTCACTGTATAGGGCACATGTGCCCTACACAGTGACTTGAGGAGGGCATCTGATGAACCAAGTTAGTGCTTCATCCTCCTAGACTCCATTTCACCGACCCCGGAGAGATGGATGGCTTGCTTGGCCTGTGGCGAGGTCTAACCCTCGAGTATGTGAGCCGCAGTGCGCCTCTTGCCACTGCGCCATACTCGCGCCCTGATCTTACGAGATGATATTATAATATTTTGCCCCACAGGTTGTTAGGTGGAGGTTTATTCACGAAACGGCCTGATGTTTCGACACTACGTCTTCATCGAAGGCCTGAAAGTGGCATTGTTCTATTCGTGACTTGAGCCATCAAACATCTCTCCCACTCCAGTCTAACATACTGACATAGGCCTGAGCTCACAAAATGCGATCTCTCAAACGCAAGACGCAAGACCAACCTTCGAATCCACCGTTTTTTGACGGGACAGAGGTCTGCGCTGACTTGCACACTCACTGTTGACGTGTGAATGTGACCCTGTACCCTTGATGGCGGTCGGGTTAGGGATTATAGTGGATCTGCAGATTGCATAAAGATACAAAGAGCAAGAGATCATTGGTAATTGCCAAGCACCCGTTTCGGTTGTTCATACTTGGGTTTCTTACAGAAATCCAGAAGGCTTCCATGGTCTTTCTTGCCGTGATCTCTGTCTCATGCGCAAGTATTGTACATGCCACTTCAAAATCATCACCATTGTGTTCGTCATGACGATGCCTGCCCAGAGCCGATACTAGACTTCCTCTGCGTTTGATAGCCAAGTGCTCTTTGAGACGAGTACTGAGCACACGACCAGTTTCTCCAATATATAGTGCGTTGCAGCTCAAACACTTGATTTGGTATATTACCCCAGTTTTTGAGCACTCTCCTGTTGTACCATATGGGCATACGACGCAATCATTTGATATGCACTGTTTATTGTATAACCTGTTTCGAACCAAATGCTTCCTGATGTTATCATTAGGTATGTTCACTAAGATCACATCATTTTGCAACTGTGCTCTTGCGAGGCAGTGTCGTATCTCAGTGCTAACACCATCTGAGATAAATGGAAGAGTGAGTGGGATCTTTTTATTGTTTGTCCATAGACCATTAGAGCTTCCATGACGTTTTACTCGTCTATGACCCATAGAGTACCCATTTTCCTCAGCTATATTGATGACTACAGTCCTTCTCAAAAAGATAGACGGATTGCGCGTGCGGTTTCTTAGTGTTGCAACTGCACCATCGCGGTGAGACCTACTCGATCCTCTCTCTTGAAGCATGCTCTCTCTGCATCCCTCGCTCAGGCCCCGCCGCGATGGTGCAGTCGCGCAATCCGTCTATCTTTTTGAGAAAGACTGTAGTTGCAGAGACTCTTTGCTTTCGTGGTCGTCAGAGCTCACTTGGTTAGCAGTTCTTAACATGTTTTCGGATGACGGCTCGCTTCACTGATGATTACTTCACTGATTACCAATGATCTCTTGCCCTTTGTATCTTTATGCAATCTGCAGATCCACTATAATCCCTAACCCGACCGCCATCAAGGGTACAGGGTCACATTCACACGTCAGCAGTGAGTGTACAAGTCGGTGCGGACCTCTGTTCCGTCAAAAAACGGTGGATTCGAAGATTGGTCTTGCGTCTTGCGTTTGAGAGATCGCATTTTGTGAGCTCAGGCCTATGTCAGTATGTTAGACCGGGGCTCAAGTCACGAATAGAACAATGCCACTCTCAGGCCTTCGATAAAGACGTTGTGTTGAAACGTCAGGCCGTTTCGTGAATAAACCGTCCACCTAACAACCTGTGCGGCAAAATATTATAATATCATCGATTACTGAAAATGCCCAGGTTCAAGGATCAAAGAACATGGAGATTAACTCTTACGAGAAATATTATCTGATTTAGACAACAATAGCAATTTGCCTCACGCCTCCTCACGCAATCTCGATATGCAGAGGAAAAAGACGAAATTTATTACAGAAAGGAGAATTTGTGGCATTTTTGTATTACGAAGACTATGTAGCTGTTCTCATTACAATACAACGAATTCCAATTTACACATTTTCAACTTTCAGATCAAACCGACTAATTAACTATTTCCATCATGATGGTGACTGCTCAACCAGAAATTGTAATTTGTCTGAACTGTGTATTCATAGAGTTGTAAAATGCAATAAATTAATCAGTCAATAAATCAAATCATCATTCGAAGTCAGAACACATGACTGGGACATCCCGCGAATTCTGCCGATAAGGGTAACGGATACCACCGCATATAAGAACGTCATATTCATTACGTTGTCTTCAGTGCAATGAAAATGACAATAGGCATTTCAGCCACACAGTGAGAAAAGATTCCATGAGGCTTTTATAGATTACAAGCATTCCAGACATCCCGGAGGAATTCGCAGCTGAGATGCAGCATTTGCAAATGCGAGTAAGCAAAAAAGAGTGGTGGACGAGTTTCGTCATCAAACAAACCTCAATAGATCGCAGGGAATCTGCTTGTTACTCTCCATTCATCAACAAATCAAATGTTATTCATCGAAATCCAGGTGCTATATATGGGCTTGTGGTAACTGATCTCCCATGGTGAGAGTAAAAACAGCTGGAAACTGAAGTTATGTTATCCAAACGGAGCTTGAACGTTCAATGGTCAGTCCTTAGCAGGAGAAAAGGAGAGATCCCCTCATTATATCCACCTATAGATTAGCGATCGTTACTCATTTTGTTTGAAGAAGAAAGCTACGTACCTAACTTTGTCACAGTTACAGTAGCGGAAAGAGTTCAATTTCTTTGAATTTCGGCCACAAAACATCGTGTTTATATGTACTTGGGCTTTGTTCATGTCTTCAAATAATAGGGACAAATGAATGAATGAATGAATGAATGAATGAATGAATGAATGAATGAATGAATGAATGAATGAATGAATGAATGAAATGAATGAATGAATGAATGAATGAATGAATGAATGAATGAATGAATGAATGAATGAATGAAGGTAGCCATCCATTTGCTCAGCCTGAACGTACTTCACTCAAAATATGCGCTTTCTTCGGCTTATGAAGGATTCAATATGCTCATTAGAGCTAACCGATTGATCCCAAGAGAGAGCTCATACCTAGAACAACAATTATATGGTGAGCAAAACTTCACATTCTGAAAACACATGCACGATAAAGAAAAATCTGAAGCACAGACTTGAGACATATGTTGGACGTGGATGAGATTATGTGTTTGGGAAAGCAGGGCATTAAGATGCCAAAGGGCTCTTTTTGTAACCCATGATTTTCCGGATTTATGACGTTACTGGATTGTGATGCTTAATTGACAATATCATCAGAGGCACATCCATCTAAAGGCGCATTTTTCGAATCGATCTATCCTACTCATAAATGCTAAGATCCTAGGAAGAATCTTATTGAACGAATGCGAAAAAGAGAAATCAGAGGGTGTGTTATGGAACCCACGCTACGATCCCAGCGCCATTTGAATACGGTTCCAGAATCATGCTATTGGACTTTTTGGACATTCCTACCGCTTCCTAAACTGAATGTTTCATTGATTTTTGAGATTTCATATGTGAGAAATTCCCTCAATGAGCATAGAATTCACGGATAGTTCAGGGACCGAGAAATACGAGGTGTTTTTTTTTTCAGGAAATCCCATGGATCAGAAAGTGAAATGGAAAGTCACTTCAGCTCTGAACGAAGAAACGAAACAACTGCCTGTCAAAAGTGGTCGGATTGAGATGAAGAACAAATGCCAGTACATGAGCAGACAAGCGAAAGTGCTTCTTGGCCGGGAAAAAACCTCCACGGGTTTTGGCATAATGCGGACGGCGGTTTGAAACGTTCCAGATGTGCGCCTCCCACCGCGCTGAGTCGACTTTTTCACGCCCTCGGGGAGGAGGCGATCCGGCCGCGGTCCGCCCCCGTCCATCGACACTTTCGGAGAGCTTTGAAAATGACTGGATCGTTGATGAGTGACGCTTTTCTCATTCCCATGTGACAGAGCTCACTCCAGCGTTCCTTATTAGGAACTCGAAGCATGTACAGTGGGAAAACGATATTTCCATAAATGGTCATCGCATCTGTTCATTCTTCCATCCACGTACATACCTCCTAGTAGAAAAAAGAAACCTGTAGGCTCCAGAGTTAAATGATCGATTGATTCGAATGTGCCAATTTTTCGGTATCCTGAAGGAGTCATTAGCTAGGATATATTTATTCTTAGGAGATCTAAATGAAAGAAATTCATGTAGGATCGATTTTGTTGTTCCGAGTAGCCTACTGTTAAAAAGGATCAAACCAAAGAATCATACAAATGAATTATTTTTCCAATTTTTTTCTAAATTGTCAGCATCAATTACTGGAGAACTCTGCAATTTTTCTTGAGGAGAGCCCAATTTTCTGGAACAGCTCTGGGCTGCCGTTATTCCTTACGTAGACTATAATCATCATGCATCACTATCGATCTTGGTACCCATTGTGAGCGTCGCTGGCGTTGTCACTGCATGGGCTAGCAATAATCAATACGTATCAAAGCCATTGCGACTAGAAGCTTGGATGCAGGGCGCATGTCCTACGTGGAGTCCAAAGCTAATCTAACATCAAAGAAGCACTAAAATAACCCTAAATAACCCTAAAAGGATAAATAGACTAACAAGTCCTACGTGGAGGAGGGAACTACTAACATCAAAGCCAAAACTGGTACCAATAGCAGTGAAATTTCTTAAAAGCGGAGTACTTCTGGGTACCCCCCCCCCCTCATTACACCAAGTTCGAAATGCACTGACGGCATTACTAGTATTACTTTTGAAAGCGGCACCCATGGGATTCTTTGCGTCAGAGAATCCGTCGCATCCTAGAGGGGACGCAGAACACCATGCCGAAATCATGGGAAACTCTTGGAAAATCCAAGGAATGAAGCGCTCAAATTTTTCGTGCGTGATTACACCTGTCGAATCCATCGATAAAGTCTCAAACTCTGTAAATGGCTCAAAGTGATCTCAGAATTCCCAGATGTTGAACAGGTAGTAGCAGTGGCGGACGTGGGGGGGGGGCATTCCCCTTGAGCCTCTGATCTTTCGAAATCACTTTACAAATTGAGTAGAAACTCTATATTAGTAAATTTTTGATTGTTTATTTTTATTATTCTTTTTTGTATAATTTTTAGCAATTACTTAGCATTATAATTAATATTTTTATTAGTTTTATTTTCCATCCGGATCCCGAAAACTACGGGACCTCAATTTTTTTCCC
>JARK01001453.1:527768-569904 GCA_000688135.1 Ancylostoma ceylanicum | reverse complement strand
CCCCCCCCCCCCCCCCCCCTCGAGACCGTCCACTAGCTCCCCAAGAATTGAGGCTCGAAAATAGGTTTTTGGGGGTTCTCCACATAAGCCGTGCAGCATTGTGGTCAGCAGGAGTTTCTGCTGGATTTTCTTTTCATAGAAAATCTCAAAAACAGAGGGATGTGGGGGGACCGCGCCTTTTAACAATAAAAATTTTGAATGTTCCTGAAAATGTTGTAACCATAACTACACTATTTTATGCACTATTAATACTCTTCTTCTGTTCTTCGAGAATGATCAAATGATTCAGCGACTACAGTCAAGAACTTTGAAGGTGTTTGGTGATAGCATAGTCAACTCACCTGCGAGTGTGTGAGTTCCCTTTTTCTGTAGAACTCGGCAAATCTCCGGAGGGATCACCGTCTTGACGTCGAAGTGACTGAATAGAGCAACTGTTAACTAACTGTTTAACACCTTCGCGACAGTGTGCTCAACCGGTTGAGCACGCATGATGCGACGCGTCGGACCGCCTGCTCAACCGGGTGATCACGCCCTTCTCACAGTGATATACTAACAAATGTTCAAGCGATCTATACACGCGATGGGCAGAGCAGACATCCTCTCGTACTTCTTTAATGCGTGGTTGAAACTGACAAGTAAAAGAAAAATTTACATGGAGATTAACTTACTTAGTTACTACCTCTTATGCAGGTGAACTTCTTGGAATAGCCTAAAGCTCGTGCATATCCGCGTTTTGGTTTGTCTCAAATTCGCGCATTTTCGAAGTAGTATGCAGCAGTGGAAAAATTCCTACCACGTGGGACCACGTGCTCAAGCGGTTGAGCACGGGTCCTACTTGTGCAAAAGCGCGTGTGTCCCACGTGATGCACCATGCTAAAAGCGTGAGGTCGCGAATGTGTTAACTGTTTGAAAATGAAGTTCATGTTGTTTACTTTACGGCACACAATTTTCGCTGTATTGAGTAAACAAACAAATTAATTAATTATGGTGTTCGAAATGATTTTTGTCACAAAGAAGATGTGACGCATATAAAACTCGAAACTAGGCATGGGAATATTTCAGCTGCGTGTAGTGGCGGATGCATGGGCGAGTGAGGGGGAGGGGGGATGGGAGACGTGAGAAAAAAGTGGGGTTTCCGCCACTCTGGGAACCCTAATGAGAAATAAGAATAATAAAAAAATATTGATTATAATAATCAATGAGTAATAATAATTATTTTAAAGAAAACGATGAAAAATAAGCAATAAAAAAGAATTCACAAAATGCGTAATTGTGTGCACTGAACTCCAAATGGTCGTAGACGAGGGCCGGGACCGCGGCGCGGACACTCTGGAGGTCTGCTGCACCGGGGCAGCGGTCCTGCTTGGCAGAGACACGGAGGAAAAAAGTAGTAGAACAGTATTTCATTCTTACCATAGCTTGTTTGGCACAATAATCATTCCACTATCACCCTCCTCGCAGATTTTCGTGTTGCCGAGTCTTACGGTAGCTCGTACGAGGTTATTTGAAAACAAGTCGTAGTCCTTAGGCACCTCAACTTCTCCTGAAACAGATGCAAATTCACAAATCTTGAAAGTTCCTCATTCCTCAGGGGATTCCTGATTACTTCTGAACTTAGAACAAGACCCTTACCTGAGATGATGTGAAAATACCCGGGTAACAGCACGTTAACTTGTCCATTGTGACACGAAGGGCGATAGTGAATATCGTAGACCAGTATGGTTATGTTACGAACTCGGACGGGCAATTTTGCTGAAATGCAAGTTGTTACACGTATAAAAGAGGGCCATGTACATCGATCCATGTCTATGAGCCGAGCCTTTTTTCTTTCAATTATTTCTCCTAAAATGCCTCTGTAATTTTCGGAGGAAGGGCCTTTGGGTCCCGTCGAAAAATGAGCGTGGCCAACGATGCCTCATGGATACGCGCGCTCTGCGCCAGCGGTAAGTGACAGTCAGAAAGGCTCATATAAGCGTATGAAAGCACATGCTATTAGCTTTGTAAAATCAAAAAAATCTAGTAAATCGTTGAAATCACGGTTCAGTGCTTGCTTATGATTCTTTTCGCATCAAAATTTGAGATAGACAGAGTTTTAGAACAACTTTAGAATAATGTGTCTCGTTATGTTCATTAGGAATGTTCAGAACGCAAGAAAAAAAAAAGGAACGGACTATTTCCTTCCATTCCTAAAACTGAATCCCTGCAAATTTTTTTCGGAATTTGTGCAATTTCATACGTTCGCATGAGCCTGCCTGGCTGTCACTTATCACCGACGCAGAGCGTGCGTATGCACGGGGCATCGTTAGCCACGCCCATTTTTCGACAGGACCCAAACGCTACGCCGCCTAATTTTCAGGTAGCACAAGGCATCCTAAGGTAACCAAGAGGGTGCTCACTCCCAAATCGGCGTGGGAGGAGATGATGTACAGTGGGCGTCGATGGGGGTTGCCTCTCCGCAGGCTCGGAAGGCACGCGACGCGACCGCGCCGCTTACAATGAAATCATCGCCGCAGTGACAAATCTGGGTTTTCTGGATAGTTCTTCATCACATTCGATGTTAACTAGTAAGAGAACTATCCAACTACTATGAAAACCCCATAGTTTTTTTGTGCCGGAGAGGATTCGCGCTCGAGCGGTACGGTCGCGTCGCGTGTTTTTCGAGGCCGCAGAAAGACCACCGCCATTGATGCCAAATGCACGAATAAAGGACTGTAGCATCTAATGTTTCTGTGCACAGTTTCCGTAGTATTTCATTTTATCCAGCTAAAAAGAGGAGTTCTTTGATTTCCATACGCGTTCCACGGCGGAAACTTTCACTTCTTCTCAGAGAATACTTTCCGAAGAGACCTGGTCACACATCTGTGGAACAGCTTCTTTCAAGGACAAAACACTAAGTCGTACCGATTTATGGCAGTGTTGTAGTGCTAGTGCGCAGTCATCAGCAAGATGAACCGCCTTTGTCTACATAGCAATGGAAAAGCGAGCGTTCATGCTTCCACGCACATACGTGGGCGAAAGCTTAGAGGCAGTGTCTTACCTTTGAACCGATATTGAGGCTTCAACATCAGGGTTGGACCCACCAAACATTAACAACCCGAGCCAGCGATGGCTAGCACAATTGGTTATCCTATTCACAACATATGTGGTGTTAGGAGACGCAGGAGGTGAAAGTTGGTCTTTGCTCATAAATACTAGCTCAGATGATTCTTCAGGCAACGCTGATGAGAATGATACGCATAATTTTGCAGGATTCTGCCAATAATCGCCTTTTCAAACCCCTTAGTTCTGGAGAGCTGAAGAGGCCATTGTGACAGCTACCACGAGGAGTTGCATCCCCACATCTTAGGCACCCGGCGATCGATATCGCCACTGCCTCTGCGAGTCGCAACTCCGCAACTCCATGTGGTAGCTGTCGCAGCAAGCAGCTCGAGCTCTCCCGGAAAAAGAGGGTTCAGAGAGAAGTTTCTTGCCTTTTTCGTGGAGAAATATGTAGA
Source organism: Ancylostoma ceylanicum (assembly GCA_000688135.1). Lineage (NCBI taxonomy): Eukaryota > Metazoa > Nematoda > Chromadorea > Rhabditida > Ancylostomatidae > Ancylostoma > Ancylostoma ceylanicum. The sequence continues at coordinate 566,410 of JARK01001453.1, read as the reverse complement.
TCTTTTCAACCAGCGTTGCCTGAAGATTCTTCGTATGTGAAGGTGTCAAAATCGATTCTGAGGTGGGTCACTGCCTTGAATTGAAGACAAGGTCTCATCTCTCTCTCTTTTTTTTTGTAGTTTTTTGCACGAGTGTAATTGAGAGCAGCCGTTAACCGTCTCGGTAAATGCAATTCAATGTTAGGGGCTCAGGTATTCGCTCAGAACGCATACAAAGGCAAGGAAAAGCACAGCCAATTCTGTGAGGTCATGGAAGGTCAGACGAAATGAAGGAAACTATATTTTTCGAGAACATTCCACTGTTTTGAAAACAACAATCCAACTCACCGCTTCCGTACGAGTCAACTGTTATAACGTTATGAACTCCGTCTAGACATTGTGATGTGGCAGAATGAATTAAGCTAAGCAGAACAGTGATTCCCCATTTGTGCATTCCCTGAAAAATTGAACTCGGACTTCATTATTATACAGAATCCGTAAAAAACATATGGAAGAAGAGCATCTTGGAATGGAGTTAGAACTCAGAGGAGCGCATGCGTCATTGAGATTGCCCAATGCAAACGTGCCGGCACCACAAGAATTTACCAATCGTAAACCCGGGCGAAAACATGTTTACCCTGGGTAATCGCAATGATGCAGCTAAGGCAAGGAGATACTGGAATTTCGAGCAGTTATCGTTTCAAAACCTTATAACCGTCTGGCATCAGGTAGTGGCAGCGTTTCACTGGAACAGTGAATCACGCCCCTTCCTGTGGAACGAAATGGCCCCGTCATAGAACTGTGTGTTTGGTAGAAGCTACTTTTTTAGTGAGTAAGTCAATATTTGACAAGGAACCAGAAAGACAAGAATGAGCGGGAGGGAGCGAGTCAGTGGTCTGGTAAAGTGTCCTCGTCGAGCGCAAATGCTTACAATAAAATGCTGCTATGAAAATGACAGCTGTGAATCCATAAAAATCCTATTTTGAGGGTTCGATTCTCGGAGATGAAGGCAAGGGTAACCCATTGACGACCGCGCGGCTCACCAGAGCATGGGAGACACGCTAAGGCTATTGAGGGGACCATTAAACCTCAATAACCTTTGCGGTTTTCTTAGATGGCTACGGAATAGTACTTCCAAGTCAATGTGGTTATAAAAATGTATACTGGGGTTTTTACAAGAATTCTGGAGCAGAAAAGGAAGCAGAACTTGAGAGGATGTGGAAAGTGTCAAAAAGGGCGCGGACGTCAATGGGTTATGGTTCAGGTAACTTCAGGAGGAGTTCGCAAACCGCTCCGTTAGTAGGGGTGACTGCCGTTCAATCTTCAATAGCATTAGCTAGAGCATTAGATCAAAACTGTGATTTATTTAACTTTAGTACGGGACGCTTCTGACCCTGTAAATCAAAAGTGGCAAAGGGATCGATAGGGAGCCAGTGCGTTGATCAAAGTTGTGCACTTTTCCTTGTGACTCGTTTTTGAGTTCTTATGCTGAGACCTCAAGCGCTTCCAAGGTCTCAACAAGCTAGAATTTCGCTTTCACCTCTTAAATTTTATTGAGGAATATTCCATAGATTCAAGGATATCCCATTATGGAATGGGATCCGATCTGTTCAGAAGCCTTTTCAACCTGCAGAGGATGTAACTGCGACTTTTCCAATAAATCTACATAAATCTGCTCTCTGTTCTGCTAAATTCTTTTCGAAGGGAGACATTTATCCTCAAAACCTTGTGCAAAAGAAAAAATACATGTTTTTCAACATATTGGATACGTTCAGAGAATCAGAATTACTGACTAGGTACCTTGGGTTCAATGGACACTCGAAATAAGAATAAAAAACTGCACATAATCTGACGGTCCGATTCTTTCTGCTATGTATCTCCCAAGCAACGAGAGCCAAAAGAGCGATATTCTTTGATAAAATTAATAACAAAAGAACAAGGCTTAGAACAAAGATCTGGGAAGCGCACAGGCCAACCAGCCAACCCGGCATCCAGTGGAAAAGGCCAATGAGCGAGAAAACGATTTTTGTTACAGTGGAACAGGTTTTTAGCGTCATCGAGAAAAACGAGGCGACTTTCTCCACTGTTACAGCTCAAGTACCAACCGTATGCTTCACTCTAGTCTTTCTGAAAGTGAGAATGCTAGAATCTCATTTTTCCGTTTCAGGAATGGCTAGGCAAGACCCCAAAAAAGAGCTTTCTTCAAAGGAGCCAAGAAAGCAGGTGTCTAATAGGCTTAAATTCGGTGAGGAACAAGAGTGGACTGCTTCATAAAGAGTGTGTTTTTCGTCTGAGCAATTGTTGTCCCATAAATACTGACCGCTAGAAGATCATCTGACAATTACTTAGCTCTAGGAGGAAATACATTGCGAGCAAATCAGAAGAGAACATTTTTGTAATTACGATTATGTGACAGAAATGAGACGGAGACAGGCCTACGTACACATAGGTTGACAGACAGGCGTATTATTCCAAAGTATAAAAATATGAAACATTCATAGAAGTTCCTTGAAACAAACAAAGAAAGAAGAAAAGAACCGACAGAAGGAGAATCCAGGAGCAGAGATCCTTTCCTTGCAGACAACACCCATTTACAGGGAAAGGAGGTTTTTCTGAAAGAGGGACTGAAAGAGCTTCAAGGCCTAGATTCAGCGTTGAGGTTACCCGCTGTAAATTTGTCGACACCCGCGTTGCAATGGGTAAATTTGTGTGGTATTAGCACGTTCACCCTGGGTAACCTGAATGACGCATGCGACCCATAGTTCAGGCCTTCCTCGGAATGTTGCCTTTGTAGCCTTATTATCCTGACCAAATCAACCCTATCAGTTGGAGCAGTTAGAGCAACAGGCGCTGTTTTGAGCAGGAGCGAGAGCAACGTGTGATCACATAACGAGTACAGTAAGTACAATACAATTTAGCGGTTCAGGTTCACTTATAAATCTAGGAGTCGAAGACAAAGCAAGTGTGTAAAATCGCATTCACTGCTAGAAATTTCTTGGCAACTTGTTTATCATCAGGTCACATAATAATTACTATTTTTGAGATATATTCTAAAAATCCTCTTCGGAAAAATTAGTTTCACCATCAATGGATCCATGGAGAGGTACCAACGCGAAGAAAGCAGTCTTTGTTGCACCTTTCAACAGTTTCCCTTTAAAATCTAGGAGTTTCAGGTAAATTTCACTTCAACGATAGGAATTCAAATTAAAACATTTAGCCTTAACAGGAATGTCATAACAGAAGTTCGTTAAAAAAACACTGAAGTGATGTTGCAACATCTTTGCACGGATAAAAACGGAGTAAGCATCTGCTCCAATCGACGTGGTCATGCTCTTGACCAGCGCCGGCGTCATCTCCGAAGTGATCACAATTCTTCTGGCCTTTCCTTTTTGGAAAGGCCTGGTCAGGTTTGCAGCAGGCAGTGTGCAGTACATATCCTACTAGTCCTACTTCCATGCTGAACACTTCCCGAAGTGGTTAGACCGGTTCTACGCCTTGTACAGCATTTTTGCCCCATCTCTCCAAATTCTGCCAAAGCTATGACTAACAGGGTGGATATTGGCGAAGTGATTCTTGACTGAATCGCTGGAATTGGTGGTGAAACATCAATAAATCGGCCGTTCACCATGAAGTGTGATATTGTCAAAAGCAGTTGGTGTCCTTGATCGCAAATCCATTTTCTTTAGCTGCTGCAGAGCCCTCTATGAAGTGAGACGAGGCTTGAGTCCGGTTTCCCCAAAGAGGCAAGATTAGCTTCCTGGGTAAATTCTGATAAAAAGATCCTAAAAAACTAACTAACTCCCAAAAGGGTTTTGAAAGATGTGTTTCATTGATCTCAGTTGTTTCCATTTCAAATACGCATTTTGCTGGTGTTTCTGGAGAAGAATACATCTTTGGAGCCAAATTTGAACGTATTGAGCAGACTGGAATCATGACATGTTGCTTTCACAGAGGGCACTACAGCAGACAGTTAAAATGGATTCAGGATCAGCACTACATACTAACTATGGCAGGTACTATACGTGGCTTCAGGAATGGTCTGATCCCACCATTTCTCCACTAAGAATCATTCCCAAGGGCCGCATGGCATCACTGAGATTACCCAGGGTAATCCTGTTAATATCAAACAAATTTGCTAATCGTTAAGGGCCAACAGATGTACCTTGGGTAATCTCAATGATGCATTCAGGTGCAGGTATGTCGATAACCATTGATTTGTTTCCTAAAGTTTTTCTGCTGAGAGTTTGCCGTCAAACGTCATCGCTACCTATCCGATCCCACCATCCCTGTAGCAGAGGAGTTAGGGGATGTAGAGGGGGGAGGGCATTGGTGAAACAAATTGGGTGAGAATGAGGTCCCAAACAGCCGGCATTTCAAAAACAGGGTTATTAAAAATGTGTTTTAGACTTGAATGATCCACGAAAAACCACGTAAAAAATCAGAACGAATAGGACACAAAGTCGGAGAACAGAAGGGACTTGACCACGGAGGTGTGTAGAAGGCAGTCTTCCTTGTCAAGAAAAATTCTAATAATCAGCGGGTTGGGCAAGAAATGATGTTTTCTTTTCTTGAAATACACAGTGGGAGCAATGACAGTCGTGAAAAGTAGTACTGCCATTTCTATTCCTACTTTCCTGGTAAGAGATAAATTCGCACAAAAGTCATGCACTACATATCATCACTTTCATGTTTTCACCTTGTCGACAAAATATTCGGCCATGGGTTCATGGAGAAGCTCATGGTTGATTCGCCAAATGAAGTGCATAAGTAATAAGATGAGGTGAAATTGGAGCTCCCGTCTGGAAAATCTTCCGCATGACTGTGCGTGTGTAATTCGAGAGCACGTCCTGTGATTGACGTATGATAAAACGAGGAGTAGATGAGTCTGAGTTCAGAGCTCGCATTAATGCCAATTTCCCGCCACTCTTCAGCGTTTCTAGGGAGAGCAGAATATGACAACAGATAGCACAACGCAATGAGTAAGTTCAAAAGCAGTAGCGCTAACTCTAATTACCAAGCGGTTCCTTAGCACAGACTGGGTCGAAGCGATGAAAAAACACAGAACGCTCGTTAAAAGATTGTTGTCCACAGATGTTGGCCGAAATGGACAGATCAATGCATATTCGATGAGGCCACCCCGAAAAAACAACAACAGCGTTGTCGTCATCGCCGTCTGCTTCCCATCAGCGATCATTACTTGGCCAGTCGAGTAACCAACCGCTTCTTCAACGTTCTTTCCGTGCTCAGCCACAGGAAGCGACCGAGAAACGCATGCGAAATTTCTGATTTTGACGCCTTAGTAGACGAGAATGCTAGAGATCTGTAGAGCAGAAACAACAAGATCATGAACCCACCTTCGACAATCCATAATTTACTTCTACACTGAGGTATCCGACAGTGAGATCCACGGGAAGGTTCTGATCCACACGCCAATCTAGAATGGACGAGTTTAGCAAGCTGAAATGGGTTTTACTTTCTCCAAACGACTCGTCGCAGTCAACACCTGCAAATAACAGCCAGGAAAGCAGGATATGTGACATTTCGGTCGACAAACTTGTCCATTTTGCTCGACGAATCGTCCCTCAAAACCGTCCCCTAAACTTCAGTGAATCCCGCCACAGACGCAATTTTAATATTTGTTAAAGGCAGCACCCGCGTAATTTTTTGTGTTGGAGATTCCGCTAAATTTCAAGGTTTTCAGGGACGATGAACTCATAGGCAGTGATGAAACAGCGTGGAACACGCCGGATGAAGAGAAATGAAGGCGCTGTTTCCCATGCGTCCACAGCGCTGACGAGTTTTCCGCTGAGGGTATACGCGCGTATTATCACGAATTCTTGTGGATGGTGCGCATTCCATACCCTACAGTGTGCAAAATTCCTTATACAACATGATACATAAAGCTAGACCACTCGCAGCATGCAAAATCAGTAGCTTTAACTGGCGTGGCGGACACCAAAATGGCCACGCTCGGCCCTATGTCCACGGCAGTACCTTCACAGACAAACCGCTTTTTTCTGTGCTCGAGTTACCATTGTGATTCTCTGGCAGCCGACCACACGGAGAGCGACTCACCCCGAAAATGAGGATTTCCGTGGGTGCTGCCTTTAAGGCTCCATGAGGGCATCTTGACCTCATAGTAGGTAAGTTGCTGAGTGAGGGCACAACCTTGACCCATCTTGGATTATTGAAATCAGGCCCTAATTACCACGGTGTTGGTGAACTCCGTGTTTTATCTTTTATTGTCACTAGCGTAGAAAAGAGGGAAATTGGTATGAAACGAACTCCAAACGGTCGTAGACAAAGGGCGGGGCCGCGGCGCGGCGTGTGTTCTAAGGCTGAGACACAGGGGCTCTGTATGCTCGCTCTGGTTGTCTCCTGTGGGGTGGCAGTTCTCTCGAGTTCTCTGCTGATGGCAGAAGCAGACAACTAGAGCGTATGTCTCTGTCCAACAACGCCGCGATGTGGTCCCACTCCTTGTCTATAGCCGCTCGAAGTTCACTGTACAGTCGGTTTAGAAAAAATAGTCACCGGGTTTCCTATGTGGAGATCGTGCAGGTGCTTTTGACATATATTGCAATGCAGGTTCAAGCTTCAAAGTTGCAAGGATCTTAAGGTATGGTCTGGTAGCCCACACAGGGCCCATGATCTCACATTGTCCGCAATTACGTCCGCTTGATTTCTAAGCCTACTTCATTATGTTTTGATGTGAATTTGGTGCAATTCCTTCTATTTTGGCGTGCTGCATCCATCTCCTTCAAAAGGAATTCTGTGGCGTTCTCCCATCGCTGGAAACAAGTGTGGTCGTAGTTGCGGACAATGTCACATCATGAGCCCTGTGTGCGCTACCAGACCATACCTGGAGCCGAATGCATATCTCTCCCCGGCCATCCCCGATACCAGACCATTCCCGCCCGGGAAGTATCCCCGGCCGGCGATGGTCGGGCTAAACTCGTATGCACATCTCCAGGGATGCCCTCTTGAAGAAGCTCGCCCACCAATTTGCGTTGGAGCGATGATTTTACGCATTCGTCTAGTCTCATCTCATCCCCGTCTTCGGTAGGGATGCTCGGGGAGAGGTATGCACACGGCTCCTGAGATGTTATAACGGCCCTGGAAAAGATGCCTGCGTACGTGAAGCGCTTGTTTCTGTAGGAGCAACGCGTTGATCTCTTCCTCCCGGATAAGAAGGAGTGGTGGGTGAACATTTTTGCCCATTTTTCCCGATGTCGCGATGATATTATTACACTTTTCTTGATGCCCGAATGTGAGAACAATGTGCAACACTGGATACCCCATTCAGACGGTAGCGAATATTCTTACTATAAAAGTATCATGGACTGACAATGAGAAGCGGTCGTTTTCAATCAATATCAAGCATGCTAGATAGTGCACCACCGGATCGCTTGTCTTCATTGTGTGAAAGCACCAATAATCACGCTTTTCTGAATGCCCTCATTTTAAGAGAACTAATAATGGCATGATTTTAAGTGGATGACTAAATTCTTCTTACTAGTAGGTGTTGAATATCAGATCTAAATTCATCTGTTCCGCTAGTCTCCCAAGCTCTGCATCTTGCTAACAATTTGCGGAATGTTACAACAGCGATTTTAATTGCGGGAAAAAGAGATGAATGTATCCAGATCCAGGATCGACGAGGACGTCATCCTTCATCGAAGCGGATGTTTCTTTGCTAGACTTATCGAGAACTTTTTCAACAGGTAATATTTGAATGTACTGTCTATTTTGGCCCGTTTCCAGTTAGTGATAGCGCTCAGTTCCCATGATTTGACGTGTCTTGTGTATATACACGCAAAAATTTGAATTGCTCTAATTTTTGGAACAGATAGTATATTTATCACAGAAGATATAAATTATGCAATGATAAAAAATAAACTCAACACGAAATCTAGTGGAACAGAACAAAGACTATGAAAAAACCTGAGCTATTCAAACCTCTTACTAAATGAAACCTTCAAACAAATAGTAACTTTGCAGGATGTTACTCCATTGGTATTACCTGTGGGAGAGAATGATGGACGGAGCTCAACCTATTTAAGCATTTAACCATTTAGAAGAGCCTCAATATTCATCTCTTCCAAGTGAAGTTATGTCATGCAAGATGTTAATCATTCAAAGGAAATCTGGTCGACTTCAAATTGTAATGCTCTTTCGAGAGAAGTTTGCAACATCTTCTTCTTCGATCGAAGCTGCAATGTGTTCGAAAGTAATGCATTTCCGCATCCCATGATTTTTCTCTGGAAATATCACTGCGAATCCATTGGTCTATTCGTTATCCACCATTCGATTTCGAACAGCTGACGATCCTTGCTCAGAGCCATCACAACAATATCACTTCATCCAGTGTGCTCTCTTACCTCTGAATTTCTCTCTGCCCCTCAGTTCATAGTTTTGCTCGTGTAGAGCTATCCTACCTATATGTTTGTTTCCGTATCCGGTTATCCATTCAGTCGTTAACCGGTCATTTCTGGCCATTCCGTTATTCGGGTTTTAGCAAGTCTCGTATCCGCTCATTCCTTATTCGTACTGGTCCAGCACACGTCGGGGAACCAGCTCGCCCGACTGGCCGGCCAACTGGCGGGCCTAGTTTGAAGATTTTTAATGCTACCAGCCTAGCAGCTAGCCATCCCCGGACGATCAGCCCGCGTCGCCCTAAAAATGTCACCGTTACCCACCGGCACACGATTTCCGTCCGAGAGGTGGGCGATAACTTGCGGAGCCGATTTCCCGACATGCACTTGGCCGGGAAACGTGTCTGAGATGTGGATACGTCGTCGCTTCGTCCGAAATTCGTTCGAGTTTACTATTTCTTACAGGATCATCGATATGTCGCACCTACTCAAGCTACTCGTCGTGCTACTCATTATTCTTTTTGTTGAGGTAAGAGGTGATACAAGCTTCGAAGAACTCCGCATCAAAGTGGTGCTCAATCTCGGTCCTTAAATATCTCAGTAGATTTCCACTCAGAACTAGCTGCCACGAGTTTCTGTACGTCATGTGTCGTCTGCGGTCCACCATGATTACTGGGAATTCTTTTGAAAGCTTCTGTGCTTTGAGACCAATTATTTGTCTGAAAGATGACATTGAGAACAGTTTTTACTAAACTCTATTTCATTTGATTTGTTAAGCTAGTATTCTACGGCATGCGCCAAAATTATAATATAATAGTTGCGCGGTACATGGGTGTTCCTTCACGCACTCATTTCAACAGCTTTCTTGTACTTTCGTGTTACTCTATCTAAATCATGTTCCCTTTTGTGTTCTCATAGAAATTCAATTTTGTCCTGGTGGTGCAGCAGAAATGGTGAGGGCTCATCCTAAGCGTGGCGCTATTCTGGATTCGCACAGTAGAGGACACGGTACGCGAAAAAATTCAAAACTTCTGGAAACCCCGCAAAGAACTGTCCAGGAAACTAGCAAAAGATTCAAGGAGCTGGGGACCATCTCAGATAGACCAGGACGTGGAAGGAAGGCCACTGCAGTTGTCCCTACGATGATCAACAAGGTGCTTTGTCGTATTTGGCGAAACCGTCGACGTTCAATGAGAAAAATGGCAAAAGAAGCCGGAATAAGCAGTTCTCCAATGCGACGAGTGGTAAGGAAGAAGCTGCGACTTGATTCCTATCGCGCTGGAAGAGCTCCCCTGCTCACTGAAGAAATGAAACAGATGCGGCTCAAAAAATGTAAGAAGTTGCGCAGGAGATTCGCTGGAGGATCGCACCACAACATCCTCCTCAGTCTGAGAAGATTTTTACGGTACAACTTGTTGGTGCTCAATTTCACATTTATGATGTGCTGAGTCTGTATTTCATCACCCGCGGATGCTGCCTTTAACATCGTCTTCAGTGACGAGAAGATTTTTTTCAGTCGATCCTGTCATGAACAGCCAAAACGACCGTGTTCTTGCAGGCAGGAGATATCGAGCAGCCATTTCCTATGGAAAAATCATAGGTAAGACTGCTCAAATTTGTCATGGTATGGGGTGGTATCACCTCAGATGGAAAGACGCCGCTGGTATTCGTAGACGCTGGTGTGAAAATCAATAGCGACACCTACTTAAAATCCATTCTGCGTGATGTCCTGAAACCGTGGTCCACTTCTCCTCTTGGAAGTAGGCAGTGGTGCTTCAACAGGACTCAGCGCCTGCTCACAATGAAATGTCGTGCAAAAGTGGTGCCGCCAAGAACTTCCGGACTTCATCGCGAGTGAAGATTGGTCCTCAAATTCGCCACCTAAACCCACTCAATTTTTCAGTCTGGTCTGTAGTTGAAAGCGGAGCATGCCCGATTCGCCACCAGAATTCGGAGTCGTTGAAGGCTGCTATTACGAAGGCATGGCAAGAAATGGACACCGATTACCAGCGAATGATATGCGACGCCTTCATGAAACGTCTGAGAGAGCTAAAGCGTTTTTCTGTTCGTCTCAATGTGCCGATCTAGCAATGCTGAACATAAAACGACAACATAAAACGCGCAAGTAATTTTGGCTCAATCTGTATTTATTATGTGCCTTTCGTTTCTTGATGATTCTAGGTTGAGCTTGGGGTTGCACAGTGTGCAATTTCGAACATCTTTCCGCTCAAAATTATTTTTTGGAGAACCGGTGGATAATTTCTCTTACTCTTTGGTATGCATGCCCAACCTAGCCTGTTGCTTCTACGCACTTGACAGGACCAACGGAAGTCAAGGTTTTGGTGCGATTCTCATTACTTCGGAAGTGGAGTTTGAGAGTGTAAAACTCATATACTAAAGAACAATTCTGCAGTAGCTGCTGCACATGGATTCGAGTCCATGTGTATATTTACAAACAAATAAGCATGCACAACATGTGCATGAATTTTGGCTGCGAGCTTGCATATATTTGCACAGAAACACGCGGAAATCCTCGCGTCGGAGATTTTCCCGAATTCAGGGGTTTTCGGGGACGATAAACTCATAGGCAGGGAAAAAATTGTGAAAGTAGCGATGAATGCAAGAAATGAAGGCGCTCTTTACCATGTGTCGAAGGCGCGGACGAGTGCTCCGCTTTAGGGTGTGCCCGTGTCCCGCCACGAAACCCTGTGAATGGTGCAAATTGCACGCATCCACTGCGCCAGACCACCCACGGCGATAGCGTTAACTGGCGCGTCGTGCCGTTGAAAACCCGCCGTGGCCGCGACAGCGATTCTTGTTTCTTTGCAGGTAGGTCATCATTTACTGTGTTCTTCACACATTTGTGATGTGCTCACTCTCTATTTTACCACCCACACCTCAGCACCTCGTCGAGGATTTCGGCTGATGCTGCCTTTAAAAAGAGATTTGGCGGAATTGCATTTTCCCGCGCCTAACACGTTAGTATCGAGCATACTTCCAGGTCAAACGCCTTCTAACGCCAAGAATTCGTATTCTTGACCACCACTCGCAGTAGCATTACCAACTGAGAAAAGCAACTTAGACATTAGGACTCCAAAAATAAACCGCAAAGAGGAATGCACTTATATCACACGGGGACTTTCGCCCTATCTACAGATTCTCTTTTGATCTCTGATGAGTCTCCACTAGCGCCCATGTTGACTCCGTAGCGATCGCGTCCACGATCTGTCTACCGCAGTGTTGGTACGATGTTACCTTGTTCTTCCCAGCTGCTAGTACGATTGCCAGAGTGGTCAAAAATTTGTGAGAAGTTGAAGAGGCGTTTGACCGGGTAGCTTGCTCGACATTGACCCTTCAGGTTCTGAAGAAGGCGATTTCGCCGAAACGCGGCAGCCTATTAAAGACCTATAAGAACCTCGTGTCGGTTCAACAAGACAACTTCAAACAGTTTACACAAGTCCAGTGAAAGTTGGACTTGGACTTGTTTAGGCACATCCTCCTATCGAACTTTTCCGACAAAATTCTTTCAGGCTATCAAACAGATGGACACATGTCGCACCAACTGTAACTACATGGTCGACAAAAACATGCGTAAAATGTGCACCGAACGATGTGGAATCCTTTGAACTATGTCGGTGTTGTTCTGTGACGGAATATATGCTCATTAACATTTATGCATCCATGATAATCACAAACAAGTACGTCATTCAAGTGTATACGAACAACCTGATACGGTCCATCATTTTGAATGACAGTGGAATGCTCAGAGTCCTAGGTCAGTTATACACTTCTATGTTACAGTATTACAAGAAAAACACGTATGTTACGTTTCTGCGTCCATTTTTGGGAGAGTTGCCTTACCATCACATGTCTAAGCAAATATGCAGATTATGCAAAACAAAGCAATATTTTTGCTCTGGAGCACATGTGAGTGATTGTGATGCCACCTCACGAATAACGCTGAAAGGTCATACATCTCCACAGTTACCACATAGAAACATCACTTCACAGTGTTGGACAAATGGAAACTATGATATGCACACGATAAGTAAAAGTGCAGCCTTCATGAGACAATCTACGCTCGCTGTATGCGTGCATTAGCAGTCTTCTTGATTTTTCCGTGAAGCTTTGGGAGAAGTGAAAACAAACAAGCAGTTACAGAATAGAGAGAATTCAACTGCCATGAATTAACGACATTTATTTATCCCAACGCAGCGAACGGTCCTATCAGAACGATTCGTCCTACATACCCGTCCATAACTCAGTCGTATTTATGTTTTTTAACCATCGTCACTTTGGATTGATATCCACGCAAATCGCTAATGCTTGGATTGCGCAGTTCTGTCATCCGCATCGTGACTTTCAGTTTCTCAATACCAAGGCTTTTGCACGAGATCCTTCGAGAGAATAGATAGCTGCTCCTAGCTTTGCGGCTTCTTTTCGCGTGGTCCATTCGCCATGTAGTCAAAGTCTGCGAAGGACAGCTCGCTTGTTTTACCGGATGCTGGTGTGCATTTGTTACCTGGAAAGAGAATACGACTACCTTCAGACGTTCTGGAAAGGTTTCTACCAGGCAATGCATAATTCAGCAAATCTCACATCAACTATGAAGAAATTCATGTGATATTCATGCTTCACTCTCGTAATGACAATAATGCTAAGGTTTCTATAAAAAATAGAGCAGGAGAAGATATCTGCTGAAGAGGGTGAAGGAGTGCGCACTGTAATGAGGTACAAAAGTTCAGAGCTGCTCCAGTTACAGAGTTATTTGCCAGCTACATTTGAATGCTCCTTTATTCACCGCACTCGTGCGCCAGAGTAGTGAATCCTGATTCAAAAGAAATACCTGGGAACGCATCTGGATCACATTCTCCAACAGTTGCCTTTTATTGATCGAGATGTTCTTTGTGGTTTTATTAATACAATGTATTCAAGTCTCGCCTGCAGCGTACTCCTTTTTTCCTTTATCTCCAAATGCAATAGCAAAACCATGTTCAGAATGACCTTCAAAAAACTAACACTCAAGAATACAAAAGAATGAGTAATGTACAGTCTCTACAAAGATAGTTATTCGGACTTCAAACGGCCAGCTGCGTCATGATACTAACGATTCAGGCCACGTCCTGGCGATTTAATGGATAAAAATTTGTATTAACTTGTGTTCAAGTCCTTGTTTTTATGAAGACTTTTCAGATAAGTATTTCTAGCTGTTTGAACGCTGAAACTGACTCATTATTATCTCTGTTCTCAAAATTCTAGCCAACCGGACCACCAAAATTGGCGGTGATCTTACTTTTTCTTCCAAAGTCTCACCTCCAGCAGGCTTTTTGGATCCACTAGTGGTATGTGCATAAGTGTAATTGTATTCACATACGTATGTATGATATAACCACGTTATGTCATCACTAACGCAACATATTCAAAAATTATCCCTTTAGACGAAAAATGTTCCACCTACAAAACAGTTCAAGATTTACAGCTAGAGCTTAGAGTTAGAGCTTGAGAACTCATCCATGCACGAACATATAAATGAATGGTGTCATGCTTATATGGTGGCAGTGATCGACCGTTTCAAATGGAAGATAATCTCTCACTTCACAAGAAGGACCATTGACAAAAGGTAAGGGCGACCTTTTGCAAGGGACACTGTTCAGCTATACTAAACAAATGCGTGCTGGAGTAGTGCAACATACGTCAAGTGGATTTTGATGGGCTGTGCGCAGGACCAACTCGGCAGAAATGAGAACCAGCTGTAAGTACGATTACTCCAACACTGTGCTACAACCATTACTTCAACTACCGTATGGAAAGTCATAGTATAGATATGTAGTCCATAAACATTAGCAAGTGATTACGGACAGTACCAGCTACTAGTCCTCAATGGCCAACAGCAACAAATACGTTTATGAATCTTTTTGAGTATCTATAAAACAAGAGCACTTGAGTCCGAAGATTTTTCGTAAATTATGTCTTGGTGTTGTGTAAGAATTTTGACTTGTTCGCGCGTCTGACGCGATAACACAATGCCCCATAAGATAAATCAATGTTCACTCTGCGAAAGCAAGGATTATGATAAAGCAAAATGGACTGTCGTGTTTCTGTAATTGGCCTCTCCTTTGAGTCCAAGGCATAGGATATTTTCAAACGTAAAATAGATTTCAAACCGCCCCAAGGTCTTGCTGCCGATGTCTCACTGCTACGTCTGGCACGCTATACGTTTTCACACAGATAGGATGCACCTCACAGTAGGAGAGATGATGACGCAAAAATAGCCACAAAAGAGCAGGTGTTGCTCTGATTCGTACGAAAGTGGTGGAAAAGTAAGCGTGACAGTTTGAATCTGACAAGCAAATACCTGGTTTTAAAGAAGGCTCCCTAGATATCTGCATAGCATCCTCTTTCATCCTGTACTTCCTCAGATGTTGTCGTTGAGGGTGGTTCGACAGCCGAATAGAAGCTCGGGTGTGCATTAGCTGTAAAAAATTTCAATAGGATCAAAGAAGGACGAAACATAACTTTACAGCGGGGATGAACAGTAACATAGTAGGAATCTCATCGCAGTAAGAACCCTCTACCTCCACTTTGTCATCTAAGGATTCCACATAGACTGGCGGCACTTGGTTATGAAGTTCGTCGACAATCAAAAATGCCATCTGAAATCGCAACAAGATAAGAACGTCTTCTTTGCTTTACACTACAAAATCAACCTTACCTCGAGGTTGCGTTCAAGAATATAGTTAAATTCAAAATCTTCGTCGTCAGCACCGAAAGGGAACATCAAATCTTCGCCAACTTTCAACCAGCCAACGTAGAACAGGAATTGGAGTATAGTGAATATGGGTACATACCTGGATAACCTGCATTTTAGAAAAAACCCCAGATCTAGAAAATATATTTGAAAAAAAGCTTACATGTCTACAACTTCTCTATATTCATTTTGACTAGGGAACTGACGTCCAATGAGAGCAAAAGCAAAATATCCATAGACAGAAATAGTGGAAACCTGAACTATTTCTACATAGTTTGCGCTCCTTGTCAAGAATCAGTGTATCTTCGTAGTTCTATCCCTGATGAATATTACGTTGGGGGACAAAAGTTTGCTCTTTTATATAATACATGTTAGGAGCCAACAGGGGACAAAAACTTTCATATTGGGTTTTATATTAGATCCATTTTTTATTGGGTTTCTCAAAGTTAAAGCAATGATCCGCGTGGTCTTGTCAAAGCAATACCACTTTAGGCACTAGCATTCTCGAGATACAGGAGATATGTTTCAATGCTTTAACTGGATTAGTTAGCAGAGAAATACCATGAAATTCATTAAGAAGGATGGAGGAACACGTACGCGTCTGAATTTCGCTTATCGAGTTATACCGTTTCATACACCTCACTACTGCAGGAAAGAATTAGCCAAAACTTCGCCTCTCGATGCATCGCAGACAGCTTATCCCAAGACTAGGTAATGTTAGCAAAATTGAAAACATGGAGGAAACGTGTATTATGTTCTCTTTTTTTTTTCAAAAGAAAACTCGCTTAGCCATATAAGCAGCCCGACCCTCATCGTCACGCGTGGAGTCAAGAGTCATGTTGTTTGTTAAGGTTGAAAATTTTGTGGAGAAACCTGTACTCCGATGAATGCGTATTTCCATGTAATCTTTCGAAACTTACAACATCGCATTTGAGACATTGCTTTTTGTGGGGTTCGACATCAACAGTAATCTCGAAGCAGCAGCAAAACTTCACCTTGTACTTATGTGTTTCATAATCTTTCTCAAAGTGCAATAATCTGTCGTTTTCTGTTTGCTATTAGTTGTAGTCACCTACTTTTTTTTCGAAACTGCAAAGATTAGCAAAAAGAATCAGAAGTTATCTTCTCCCATATATTGTTACTAGAATTCTAACACAGGTTTAGTGCACATTGGGTTTGACAAGGTTATATGTATTGCAGCATGTTTGACATTGTGCTCTATTGGTTCCTTCGGTATGTTGTTTTTTTTTTGCTAGGATATAATGCAACAAAATTATACAGTCGTATATGAAAAACTAATCGTTCAAAGATATAGCAAAGCTACAGCCTTTCCAAGATTTTAGCTCTGATAATGTGAACACAGTCGAAGAGCCTATTCATTAACAAGCGTAATCTATCCTTCGTGAGAGCTTTTAAGGGACATCCTCAGCTCGTTCCACTTCAAATGCTCTTGTTAAGGGAGGGGTCATTCCAGATGCATCGAAAATGATTGTCCTGTTATCTAACACGTGGTAAGTTCAAGATGAGCACTAGTAGTCCCTACGTAATGCAGATCGAAGAATAGTCATGGACATCTATGCTCAAATTCTCACAGATGTATGCGTTTAATCACATGTAGGGAATGTTTGTGGAATAGCGGCATAACAGGTAAAACCCCTCGCGCAGACAGCACGATGCTCCGCTAAACTCAACAGATATACCCGTGAGCTCTGCCGCAAAGCGAAGTGAGTGTAAAGAAGAAGGTAAGGGATAAAGATAAGGGATAATGCGACGCTGAAGTGTCAAAAAACCGATTCAGGTGGGTCAACGTGAAAACCTATGTGCTATTGATCAAAATTAGCAATGAGTAAAAAATTACCATTAGACGCACAAACAGTGGGAGGTTAATCTACATGGAGGACAAGTTTTGACAACAACTGGATGGAGGGCAGGCGGGAGCACACCCACCTGGGTGTACACGAGTGGAATCACAATCCAATCATATAGGAAAAGTCGCGCGAAACGATTCCGGAAGTTCTCTAGTTGAGTGAGGAGCATTTGTAGCGACGATATGAAAAGAGCTAGAGTTAACGAAAAGTAACGAATTTTCAGACCCTACCTGTGTGTACACCAAAGGAATAGCAATCCAGTCGTAAATAAACAGCTGAAAGAAACCATTGCGATACTTTTCAAGGGCGTCCAGCAGTACTCGCAACTCGTTCGTGTGGCCAAGAGTTCCCTTTTCAAAGCAGCGCACCATCATTGTTTGTATCCAGTTTATAGGTACGAACCATTTCTGAATAAGAATGTTATCCACGTAGGATATGATCTAATTATACTGACTTTTTCGTTTTGTATTTACTTTCTCGAGAACTCGGCTCGGTGGAATGCACTAGTTTGATCAAGCTGTATTCCTACGGGTTCATCTTCGATTGTCATTAGCATTTCTACATTCGTTAAACGGGTACGATCGTCTACCTGATGAGGATCAACTCGCACATTTATAGTCTTGAATAGTGCAAGCTCTTCTTTGGTTAGCAACCCCGAATCAAGCAGATGATCGTCGGTTGGATACCTGGAACGAGAGTATTGTATACGTGTAATAGTTATGAATTTATGGTATTTGATTGAGGTTTTGCATATATGGGGAATACATTTATTATATTATATCTATTATATCATATCACAAAGAACTAAAGACGCTCTCCAACCGATTAATGAAAATATTGGAAGTAAAATACGTAAACGTACAGCTTCACCCATGTTCGAGCTCCAAACTTCACACGAATCTGAAGATACTAAAGGGTACCATTCTCACGCTCTGTTGTTATGTTATTACTTAGTCAGTAAACTGATTTACTCAGACTTTCGCTCGGGAGTCTCGCCAGGCAAAATGATGACTCCCGCTCGAGGTTGAACGGGAATCATCAAAAACAGCTAGTTTCTGTCCCGCAACATCCCGATTTTGTCCCGCAAGTTGCGGTGGGAGACTGCATTTTCTCCCGAAACTGAAAAACCAAAGAAAACAAAAATGCACGGTGAACACCGCAGCGCGTATGCGCTCTGCGGGCCGAAAAGGACATCAGTATCATGGTGCGGGAGAATGGATTCTGCCCCGGAGTGAAAAACGAAGGAAAACAAAAACGCACGGTGAAATCCGCAAAACGAGTGCGCTCCGTGGGCTGACGCCGACCCCTACGAGCGGATTTCGAATCAGCGTCACGACCGACAGTGGGCAATTTCGCAAATCTAGCCGCTCAAAATGTATTTCTCGACCTACCTTGAGAAGTCACGTGTACTGCACCAAAGTACTTTCTGATAGTCCGCGCACATGAAACAAGTGGTTTTTTGGCGACCGATCACCTGGCGGGGCATGATTAGTGCATTACAATCGATACCGGTCCAGAATTTCGACTACAATTGAGGAGAAAACCGGTTACTAGTAAAACTATAAACGAAAAGAATAAAATAATGTTGTAAATGTGTTTCAGGAAGCTTTAGAGTTTATGATCAACAGTAATCAGCTGGGTTTTCCGAAATGTAGGAGCTCGAGAAGCCTCATTGACATCTTTTCATTCTTGGCCGGACAACTCGTCCACATCGTAACTTTCAATTCTCTAAAGACCACAGATTTCGAATTTTGTGGGGAAAACCTATACAGTTGGAATTAGCTTGGCGAGTAGAGTAAGAAAATGAAAGATTTGAAGTATCGACAATTTTGCCTGGATACTGCCTTTAACCGAGCTTCACCAGGCCAGACGAGTCCCGTAGGACTCCAGCAGAGGCTAGACTGAAGCCTTCCTGCAAAGTGAGGCCCTCATATATCCCTCATTTGATAAGGGTTACCACGTGGCAATAACAACCCTCACCATCCTCCGGTTAATCCCGCAAAAAAACCAAAATGATGTCTCCCGCCGGTACATCTGATTTTGTCCCGAAAGTGACAAGAAAGCGTTTTGTCAGGCGGGACTCCCGAGCAAATGTCTGAGTAATCGGGTGTAGGTTACTACGTATCAAAATGAGGCGGCGACTTCCTGCCTTCGGTGGTTACTCGTCCTCATTCACATTCAAGTTGAGTGTGTGCAGTATGGTGAAATCGTTTCGAGTGCTATCGAGTGCTAGTAGACAGTGAACGGAGGGGGGAGGGACATGGTTCGAGTGAACCAATGGCGTGAAGATGACGCCTCCTTTCTCGCCTCATGATGACTCATATCCGGCTTCAAGGGAGCACTCGCGCAAGTCGTTGAATCAAAGCTGATGTGCGGAAAGTGAAATGCAGACTCAGCACATGAATGTGGAACTAACAAAAACAATGCCGGCTTGCCCCTGCCCGTGTTCGCGCCGGTCAGAGTTTTCACTGGTTCGACGCGCCTGCTAGAACTATTGCGGCGCCTGTTGTGTGGTTCGAAATGCATACTGGGTTTCGTGGCGGGACTCGCATAACCTATATCGGAGCACTTCTCCTCCTCCCGGGCGTGTTCGCAAAGGCAATTGCAGTTTCTCTGTAGGTAAGTGGTCATTGTTTGTGTTCGTTTCGCATTTATGCTGCACTGAGTCTGTGCTTCACCACCAGCACATCAGCTCCAAGACGAGGATTTCGACTGCTGCTGCCTTTAATCCAGCCAGACGGTAATTATTGTCGGTAGAAGGACAATATAGTGAGAAGTTTATGTGACCCATAGTCTTCTTCCTTTACGTTTTTAAAGGAAAATATCAAATGTTTAGACAAACCTAGTGAGGACACGCAACGATATGCTCCGCCAGGCGAGCACAGAGGAAAGTATAGCGTATCGAGCTATCGTTTTGCGAATTATTCGTGTTTCTGCCTGGAACGTTTTCAGCAAAATTATATAGCTGCACAACAGTCGAGTTGTTGGGCTTACAAATCTTGTAACTCACATCATTTCCTCGTATCAGGGCCGACACGTTATACAGGAGATGATCAGGCCAGCTGATGAGTTGACAACAGTCCCACCATCTGCAACTCCGTTGTTAATGAACAGATAGAAGTTGTTCCCAAGGATAATAAGAACTAATGCTGACCTCCGAATAATCATTGCAACATAGAAACCTAATAGGAACGTAAGAGGAATTTCTTTCGTCCAGCTGTCGAATAACACCACGTATTTTATAAATATTTGTTGCTGCTCTGCGGTCATTAAGAAGCTAAAAGAATTGTTAGTAAATGAGAAGTTTAAGTTTCAATTATTAAGGAATTTAAACTACCCGTGCGGCAGTACTTTCATGTTAAAACTTCACGGAAAGTCACTATGCGTGAAGACTTCAATGACAGATTGTAGGCCTTTCATTAATGAATAATGTTTGAACAATTTACGAATCACACATGTCCAGGAGTTCATAATACTCTTTTTGTCAGTGTCCTCAAACCAGTTCATGAACTTTATGGCTTATTGTAAACCGTTAGATATAATTCTGGACCCCACTCATATAGTGTAGGCTCAAATGTGGCTGGTGTCTATATTACCGCTAGGTCGTCGGACCATAGGCTTTACCTTTTGAATTATTCTCTCAATTAATCGTTTAAAAAAACTGCAATTTGGTTTTTTTTTCTGGGTTGATTGTGGAGCCATTGAAAATGGACCTGATCCTAATGATTAATTTCTTGTCTTCAACGCCTATCGAGTGCTCGCCCAGGTCCGCACTCGAAGTAGGCCTAGACGCTCTGGTGCTCTCCATGCTGAATACCCCTTAAAAATGATTTTTGACGGGATCCACGCCGCGCCGTTAATCAATGTCTGTTTCTTCCGTGTTCGTCTCTAAATTTTCTTCGGCATCATATTTCCAGGGTACTGACTGAAATTGAGAGTAAAGAGTCTTTGGTCAGTTTTTCCTTGGCGCACGGTTCGTGTAATAAATAAACAAATAGCTAGAATCTTGACGAGACATTCATAGCAAAACGTGTGATATCACTCACCGATAAGCTCCGTTGATGGCGTAGTATAATAACAAGAAAACTAGTAAGTGTCGCCATATGGCTTTCCAGAGTGAGCCCTTCCATCGGAATAACAATTTCACGAATGTGTCCGAGTAGCTTATCGTCATCGCCGTTAGCACTGATGAGATTCACTAGCAACTACGGTGCAACAGCAGGCGTGACGACGATCCCAGCAGTATAACTTAACAAGTGACATTATAATTTTCAACAACAACAAAGAGCAGTGATATGAATGGCGAGAAACTGTTTGGGAAATCCAGATAGATATCCACTTTTACTGGATGCTGACATTTAGCACGCAAACAAGAACTTTCAGCAAAATAATGAGAAGGTTGCTATCGAATCAGTGAGCACCATATGACTTTGGAAAAAATATTTATAATTGAAGTTGGTTGTGGAATAAAAGCGTGGACGAGGTGGAAGGATTGCTAAGATCATAACTCGTAGGAAAAGAACTTTAGCTTTCTATACAATAGGAAACAATGCAGCGAACTACACACTTTCAATTTGAAGGAGGATTAGGCATCCGCAGTTCCATCAAATGGGAAGGATGTGGTCCCAAAAACATCCAATCAATGCATTTGTAATTTGCATCAAACTAATTCGCTCTTATTTTGTCTCCTGCTTCCCCATGTGCGTCGAATGTGTTGATTACGATGAGAAGAACATACTATGTCTACAAAGAAATGCATGAGAAGTGATGATGTGGCTCCTAAGTTACTGTTTCGAGTACACTGGTGAAATATTGTAGTGCCTGCCAATTGTTTGATACGGAAATCGCTATTAAAAGAAATACCTGGGACAAGAAAGGAGTAGGGAGTCATCCTATAAGTGGCCATACAATTCATTGTCGGGCCTTAAGAATAAGCCTGAATATGAGTGTCCCCCCACAACTCTTTTTTCCTCATAGCTGGAACAGCTAAGTGTCTGTTCCACTATTTGTTACATCATTGCTTCTATGAAAAGGCGTGAACAAGTCATGTCTAACCACTTATGGGCAGCTAGTAGCCAACTTTACGCTCATAATACATGGAAAGTGTGAGGCAGCCGAGACAATTTTGCCAGACAAATGAATAGCATGTGCAGCTCGACTTGCTAGCTCACCACCTCTGGAAAGAACTGTACCTGACTAGTTGCATCCAAGACCGCTTTAGAAGTGTCGGTCAATAATTTTATAAAATTTTCCGAGTGTTCAGTTTAAAAATAGGTGTAGAGTGAAAAGACATTTCCAATATGATCAACGTGCAGGGTTTGATTTATTACGCCTAACTGCAAGTGACAAACGAAATGAGTAAAAAGAAAAACTCAAGAATAGGCCCTACACATGGCGTATGGTTAGCCCTGCGCATTATGGTGGGTTCTATAAGCACGAACGCAAAATAAATTCTGCTAGCTTGAATCATAGGTTACATACGTCTTATCAGCATATTTATTTTGAAGCTTTATAACCTTATAGTGAAGAAATGACAAGGATATGTTCCCCACAACCCTCTGCCACTCTGTGCCATCTGTTAGGGAGGTCTACGATCACCTCGCTGACGAATGAGGTCAGCTTAAAGTGGAAAAAAGTCAGGCGCCGCTGTAACCAATTGTTCATGATCAGCGAAGTTTTTCGCACAAAAAATGCTTCTTCAAAGACCTTAGCCGATACGAATGAAAAATCATTGCTCAACCAGATGTCTTCAGATAGCTTGCAGAAAGCTCCCACAATGGTGTAGGGCACGGCCTTTCTTGTAGAGCATTCTGGCAGTCCAGTAGTAATAATGACTCAGCTCCCTCCTTAAGAGCGCCAGGCTGTTGGACATAAACTCCGGGCATTACCATGGCTTTTTCTTCCAGCAGAGCCGAGTGCTCAACGACTCCAACATTCCATCATGCACATGGGCGAGTTCTTCCAGTGTTGGTCGGCTTTTGCCTGAGATGTTTGCGGTGGATTGTTGGTTGGCACTCTATACCGATTTGTAGCACTCCACAGCTTTCTCTCCCAACACCTCAAGATACAAGGCACCCAACTCATCTTTTAAGAGAGCTTATATGGAGAGATCTTCAAGATATTAGATCAGGGCAGACAAATCTATGAATTAATCTGATATTCAACCCAGAGAAAACCTGAACGTGTACGCGGAAGCTGCTGGAAGTGCAAGGAGTGCTCCAGCTCACTACAGAAGGATCTTTATTCGAAGAAACCATACTTTATACGATATGTACTATATGTACTATCTCAAATCCATTTCCAGATTTTCTTCGATGTGCTCTATGAAAAAAAGAGCTCATTCATTGCTGAATTCAATTAGAGTACAAAACTCATGTACGAGCATGATTCGAAGTGAAGCTGCTGTGTCGACCGCAGATTGGCGGTGTGCTCGTTGCTTAGGCAAGCACCCAGTGGACTACAGTCACCGAGGCAGATATCATGCTGTTCAGGAGTGCAGAAAAGATAGTTATAACCTATCTACAGAGGGGGACCGGAAAGTTGGAGAACGGATACGAGATCGATGTGGCTCGTTGGAGCTGATCACTTCAGTCGGGTATCCGTTCCTTTCAAAAGAATAAGACAATTTGAAAACTCAGCTAAGATTATATAGAAATGCAATCTTGCAGTTTGTACAATGTAGATAATGAAAGCTAACAAAAAGGAGCAACGAAAATGCAGAAGCAGCGAAGGAACAGTAATGATTGTACTTACTGGTACGCAACCCAGCAAGAAGGACATGGAAGAATATGGAGAATCGATCAAGGTCTCGAAATGAAGAGTGTTGGAGGATTTTTTATTTCTTGATATATTTGCTGGACCAAAAATAGTGCATCACAACACAGAAATTAATGTGCATTGTCATTCTAGTTAGAAACATTTAGTATACGTTGTACCAGTACCTAGGTAATTGAAGATAAAACGCAAGTTGAACGACATGAATGGCATATAAAAGAGCTGAGAATGATTAGGCCAGCAAATGCCACTGATTAAAACGAAAATGAAATTCATCTTAGATAACCTGACACACCCCGTCAAAAACATACCACCATTAGCTAACAAAACTAGGATCTCTGGCGGATAGCCAATTTTGATGGGAAAGACAAGAGGAGTGACACTCGCAACACCCAGCCACGTATCGTCCAGCAATGTCTACTCCGAACCAAGATGGAATTCCCGCTAATAGACATACTGACTGAAATCCCCGTGGTACGAACATGTTTGGCAGCTAACAGTCCCCATAGTAGCAGTAGGCCAGATCTGGTAAAGTCACTGGGATTTGTAAATAGGTGGAGAGTATGTATAAGTGAAAGCGCAGAAATCAATAGCTGGCAGTCCACTTGGGATCATTTGGCTTAGTGCGACTAGTGAGTGATCACAAAGAGTATACTACGAACTTATGCAAGGAAAAAGACAAGAAAACAGGAAGGAGTTTTTAACAAGATAGGAAACGAAATAAAAGGAACGAGAATCATTAGATGTTGGACTTAGATGGAGACGGGTTGACTAAAGTAGGTGAAGACGACACTAACGTAATATATGGAGGTGATATCAACGTATACAGGAAGACTTAAAGCAAAGTAAATTGAGAACCCACTGAAGGCTGTGGAGAGTTATGCTTGGAAAAGGAGGAGTGGTTAAGCTCTGAGGCCGATTAATACACGCTACTGGCCAATCGCAATTCGCGGCTCTAACGCTCACCGCATGTATAACGCTCCACACTATGCGCTGAAATGCAACGTAAGTTACAGTAAGTTACAGTTGGAACTGTTGTTATGTATCATCCGAAAAACTGTTAAATTATTATTCAAATCAGAGTTCCGTTCAAAAAATCGATATAACGTGAAGTGTGACCCATCTTTACTCTTCTGCTCAGACACAGCCCAGTTCATTGGTTCTAGGCTCATTCGCAGCTATGAACCGGTTAATGTGGTATTACTGGGACATGAGGTGAATATGCTGTCTGGAGAGTGCTAGCACTTTCTATAATTGCGAAATGCGTGCTACCAATAAATATTACGAACGTCTAACACAATAACAGTAAGTGCTAACAAATAATATGACTAGTTAAATATTCACGTAATCACGCATTAGTAGGAACTGCGACAGCCGTTATTTTTCTATGTGCGCTTTGCTGTTATTGCCTCCTCTTTATGGTTGCACTTAAAAACTGCACATAGAACCACATAATAAAACTTATTCGACCAGTACTCCACAGAATTTCTCGTTTTTCTGTACACATAGTTTTCCATTAAAACAACACAATGCACGCGGATTTGTCCTCAGGCAAGTGCACGTCGCTCTCGAGGTGTCGAGAAATGAGCGCGGTGATACTAGACGGTAGTAACAACCGCATGAATCGACTAAGCGTGTAGCTAGACATTAAACCGCATTCAGCGTTCCTTGCGGATAGATTGAGTTTCACCGTGTGAACTGAAGAGGCAGTGCGGTAACACGACTCCTCAACGACAACAAATTTAGTGGGGGTGCCAATGTTTTGTTCGATACCGCTTCGTTAGTATCACGGAGACACTGGAGCTAACTATGGGATGGAGGGCAATCTGGACAAACTATGACTATGTGAAATTTAATCATTATTCTATCTAAGTATCACGGTAGCATTACTTCACAAGTACGAACCACCACCTAATTTCACGGTCCGTGTTCTCCACCGTCATTTAGCGAAAACACTATGGAGGAAGGTAATGAAAGCCAAGGAAATATAAGAAATAAACCAGGTATAAACACCAAAGTGGAGCTAGTGCACGTATTGAGGTTGATCAGCTGATAAGTTCCCTTAACCATCTCAGCGCTCTTGTCTCAGTACCACCCGCTATAACACGGGAGTAAGGTCCCCTTCCTTCTTTGTAGCCAACTCCTTGCATTTTGTTCCATAAAATTTGTTTCGTAAAGGTGAACGCCACAGTGTGTCACTTCTCATCAGGTTTAGAACATAGGTTTAAACTAGTGAAATTTTGTGTGGGGAAATGGAATTCCAGTGCAATAACTCAAAAACCAAACAGAAATCAATTTTGAAATAAGCAAGCGCAGATTGATCAATCACACTGGAATTAATTAAAGGGCAAGGGTAATGTGGTTGTCGTTAATCATTCATTCTATTCTGAGAGGTATCACGCATTGAAAACGGATTAAAATCGTGGGGTTCATGAGTGACTATGTATGCATACCTAGCATGTGATCCGTTAAAGGCAAGGTCCGGGCAAAATTTCATCTCCTGGATTTTTGTTGAATTCGTCGCCCACGGCGACGCCTTGGACAGAAACAATCGAAAAAACCCTGAAAAAGTCCCACAACGGACGGTTTCCATCGACCAATTCTGGTATGGCGTTTGCAGGTTTGCAGCGGCCGTGCTTCCAAAGAACGTTGTACGGCGCGCCTACATGTTGTCTATTGTGGCGTCGTAGGAAAAAATTCATTTTCGAGGGTCTGTATGATCCGTTTGATGAGAGTGGTCTCAGAAAGAGTTCTCTAAGTGTCTATATCCATGCACTTCATCCATCTTTGTCCATTGTGTACGAGAGCACCTTTTGTGAACTGGAGCATGTTTTCCTACGGCTACCGTAATCCTCGAACGTTTGGTCCCATATCTTGTGATAGAGCTCACATAGAGCTCTCAAACTTGAAATACGTGCTACAGATGTGATTTCGACTCTAAGGAACAAAAAACCTGGATGGGCAAGATTTTGACCAGACCTTGCCTTTAATGCAGTACAAAAACCAGTCATTCACGGATGTGATGGAAGACTTGCCACAGTTTGGTTCCCATATTCAGCACCGGATAGAATTCCGTTTATCCTTCCTTATGTGGGAAACCGCCCAGCGCGCGCAATGAACGAAGTGGTGAAACGGTCCGGATTGCCCATCCGACTAGTATTTCGTCCACCACTGACATTGAAACATCTCTTGAACTCCACACGCATCCACGAGAATAAGTGCTCTGAGGAGAACTGTCAGTATTGTACTGAGGAGCAGAAGATTTGTATGTTACTGGGTACAGTTTATTTTATCAGATGTGAAGGTTGTGCAGGGAAGTGTGAGGGTAAAACAATGAGACCACCACGAAGTAGATTGGATGAACATCGCCGAGCACTGATGGTCCCCGCTTTCTACCCATCAGAGAGTTTCTCAAGGCATCGTACCTTGAGATATATGAATGATCGCGCTCCGAAGTTCATTGTAGTCGTTCTATACCAAAACTTGACCTGGACTCTGGGAAGAAAAATTATGGAAGTGGTCGAAATAGAGAGACATGATCCGGAAATCAATAATAAAAAGGAACTAAGGGATGTGCTGCAACTTTTCGCCTGATCAGAAGTATAAGCTCCTCCTAGTTTTGGTTATTTTGTGCTAGTCTAGGGCAATTTATACCAGGTGCGATTTATCGGACGCATGCATCCATTTGCGAAAGATTTTCCATGAAGACCGATCGACGCGGCATGAAATTCTCGAAGAAAAGAAAGTGCGGCCGTCGCGAGGCCATAAACGCGTGCGACTGAGTTTGGTATTGATACTGTAAGTGTTTGTGTGATTGTGACAAGGTAGCAATTTATTTGTAAGATTAAGGTCTGACGAGGGTGTTAACGTTGAAAGCTCAACCAAAAATATTCACAAGCCTTCACGACATCATCAAAAGGCAAATTAAATTATTTAAAGGTAACCTACAGACTTCATTGTAACTGACATGAACCTGTTTCCACGTTCTCGTGCATAATAAAGTGGTAGAATTTTCAGGTAAACTTCACTTCTCAATAGGATTGCGGTCATTGTCAGGAACCATCCGGGACTTAATTAGTGGCTCCAAGGAGAAGGAATTGTTTGGTTAACCGTCTATGAAAAAGCAACGCCTTCATCACCTCATGAGAAGGATTTAAGAACAATAGTGCTCTTTTTAATTATGTCTTAAGTAAGGTGGAGAGATATATGCCCGGCAAGCTCGTCAACTCATAGTTTCTTTTCTTCGTTGCTGGTTTAAAGTGTTAAGTGGCAATACAGCAACTGACACCAGACAGTCTAAATTCTCCCTCTTACTTGTCATTATATTTTTCAGGGCCAATTTCCACGTTTCAGTACAAACTGTAGACACCAGTTTATAAAGAAACTGCAATGAAATATAACTGATCATTTTGATCAACAAATATATGTACAAGACGTCTTCACACCGAGGAAAATGATGAATGCGACAGCACGTGGTGGTAACCACGCCTTAGACGAAGACTCCGCCCTAAGTCTCCCCACAACAAGCGGCTCAGACCCAGATTTTCTGGATGTTTTTGCAGGGGTCCATGGATACCGCTCTGATCATCGTCTTCAGGAAATTATATTTAGGCCAAAATCTCAAGGACGAAAGCAGAATGTGATACTGTATCTAATGCGCCTATGACGTTATTACCAGAATGGTAAATACATATACCATTTTGTCTACTACGCATGACTCATCAAGGTTCTGTCTATTCTTCTCCCACCTTGCATTGTTAACTAAAAGCCTGCAGTACAGACTCGTCTCTGTGATGATGGGACCATTTAAATTACCCTTGTGATTTTTTTGGTTACTCAGAAGGACACCAATTCAGAAATGATCACTCATTAACAAAAGCTCACAAACTAGAACACTTTCCGGTTTGCGGCTTCCGCAAGAGGAGGATCTTGATAGAAGCACAAGCAGTTGTCAATTTCACGATCAGTGGAATTATTGAGATTGATTGCTAGGTGAAGAAATCGTTGCACAAAGAATGGATCGTTTCCTAGTTCTTTTAATATAAGAATGAAGACGTAAACGAAGGTAGACTGAGTACAACAAAAGAGTTAGTGAAATAATAGGTTAAATACAGTGCGTTTCATAATTATACGTCGGCCAATAAAAGTGTTTTAACAACCTGCGTGGCATGAGAACATTGAAATTATATAAGAACACTCTTGAATTCTGTGTTTTCAGCGAAAGCGGTCAACAAGGAATTTTCCCATTATAACTGCTAGATGCACTACTTCAAAAAAACTATTTCAGCCAAATTTTCAAAGATGCATGCCAACCGATAATTTTTCTACGAGTTCTTGAATGTTTAAACACCGTTTCATATTATAAGAACACCTCGAGAAATCAAAGATTCCACCCAAACAAAAGCGAACTTCGTGAATCGGTTGGTTTCTAAAATTAAAATGTAATATATTCACTAGACATACCACGTGGTCGGTTACTCTTCTCCGAAGAAAAGTCTCAGATTCAAGTGCTCCATTCTGCAGGCCCTAGCATTCGTGCAGAGGGACGATCTCCTTGCTCGGTGCACGGATCAGAAATCATGTACCAGCAATACTAGCCTCATTGCTAGAGAGGGTAAAAAAGGAAGGAGGTAGCATTTTCCGCGTGTAGAGCGTGCGGAAGAGGCAAACAACAGCATAAAAAACAAAACGGAAATTGAGGTGGTGCTCTATTCCGCTGAAATGGTGAGAGAGAGGGAAAAGGAAATGTATTACTTGAGAGAAAATCGTCTAATAAGGTAGATATCCTTTAATTCCAGAGAAATATCAATTTCAAACATGTCTATCAATTTTATATCAAATCAATGTTCACAGTAATTCCAACTACAACTATACCCTTAAGCTCATCGACGTCAACATGTTCTTGTTGTGGGCAAAAAATATATGCTCACATATACAGTAGCGGCCATAAAGATATGATCAGAGCCATATTGACCGGGGAATCTTTTGCCATAACTCGCTTCTGGGTTGAGCTATCTCACCCAAATTTCATTATGTACTGAAACTCCATGAGCGGTTTTCAGTGGCAGCTTACCATTGACACAGCTTTAATTAACATGAATTGTTGAGCCTAAACATTAACTTTCTCGGATTTCGTAGATTTTGTATAGCATCCAAGCTATTGACTACTGGGAGAAAGGGAGAGTTGGTACAGATTGGGCACATATTCGTCTACTATCTCCACCACGATGCTATTACAGCGCTTTCTTTGCTGTTCAAACGAAGGGACGAAATCAAAGAATCGGAATCGTCAAAAAATTGGTTTAATTATATCTTAAGCATATGAACAGCAATACAGTTCTCATTTGAAAACCTGAATAGTTGCTAGTAGTGGATATCATAGAAATATTCCGCGTCGGGACCGATGTTTGTCTTTGGAATTATGAAGAAATTCACTTTTCATGCTTTTTCACGACTTTTTGACAATCCCACTTTTTGTTGTGAAGGGAAGAACCATGTAACGCAAGTTATATAGCAAATTGCTCGCTTACGATACGATTTAGAAGAATTTCTCCCGGAGCTGAGATGTCGCGATGCAGTCGAAAAACCATAATGCTAAGAAAACAGTGAATTTTCACTTGAGACGTGATAGTTCTGCTTGGAAGCAGTTTACGACAGTGCCGAGCAGCGGAAAGAAAGAACACGTAGACCCTCGCCACACCCTATAATTTGGTCTAAATATCCCAATCCTTAGTTGAGTTATAGTTCAAGACTCTGTTTTCAATAGTGGCTCTGATCATATCTTTATGGCCGCTACTGTATGTATGCTCATTTTCAAAGCAAAACTAATAACATTACACCCCAATAAAAATAGAAGTTGATGGGAATTACGAGGTCTTCAATTATATTGCTAAAGGCAATCCTGACCCGAAGAATGAATCTCTCTTAATAGTGTGGCATCACTGAGTTGTATGAAATAACTGGTTTTTGAATTGATCATCAACTTATCATACTGCAAGTAACAAATAAGAAAGAAAAACAGCCAAGAAGGAGTTTTTATATTCGAAGTCACCGCAGAGCCATCCTGCTCCAAATTATTGGTCCGGAAGTCTTGCACCGAATTTCGCACTTTTTTAACAATCCCAATATTCATGGATGGGATCCAGTCAGCCGTTTTCTATGGTTGAAAAGTAGTAAAACATTCTGCCACATTCTAGTGTCAAAGAATTTCAGTTGAAGACCAAAAAATTCTGGATCGGAAAACGAGTGTTAGCGCAACACTTTTGGACCTGCCTAAGCATAGAGGCCCAGCACGAAGCGAAGAGGGACTAGAAATGAATGTATTGCAGCAATGAAAGCTGAATACTTTGATGCGAGCGGAGAAAAGGAAGACTTCATGTCTGATCTTTTTGGATATCCGGATCTCGGAGAAATTTATTGGAATTCGGTCAAATATCTATGTCTTAATCCCAGCCCATGTAAATTTTAATAATAATTCCAACTACAATGATACCCCTAAGCCTACCGACGTCAAAATATTCATGTTGTGGACAAAAAATTGTACATATACGCTAATTTTCAAAGCCAATATGATATCATCACGACTCAAAAACACAATTCAGGTGAGTTATTCAGTAGAAAATTGTATACATGCAATGCACAATTATTAAGGGAGCAAAACCATCACGGAAAAATGAGCGGAGGGTTTACCTTGGGGATTTCAATTAATTTAGCGACGATCGCTTGGTTTTCGAGGGTTACAACAAATCCATCTTTACCAGTCAGGGAAAGACTAGTATGTTGAAGTTCTACTCTTCCCACAAAACAGCAGTAAATGTTGCGTCATTTGGATTGTTTTGATGCTAAATTATCCAACGCTTAGTTTGATGATGTTGATGCATTTTTCCATTAGGAAAATTGCCCATTCTGTTTACCTTCTTCCCATCAAGATATCCACCATTAATTTTCCGCTGGTGCATATTGCCTGTTTTTCTCTCCACCCTCTACAATTTCTATACACTACTCCATTGCTCTCCTTCTCTGTGGCGATTCTCCAACTACCTTTCTCAATGAAATAGATTGTACCTCTTGATTAGATTATAAATAATCGTCTCCAATAGATGTGCATAGCAACATAGCCACTTCACGATCTCAACGACCTCGGCACGGACAACTGGTGAGTGACGCAGCACCATAGAACGATTTATTGACCACTTCCGAACACTTCACATACAGTGGCGGCCCCTTATTTAGTACGGTGCCAATTTTGGGCGATCAAATGATGAAAATATAGGATCTGTATTACAGTAATGAGCTATCAGGACAATATCCGAGAATGTGATAAGCCTTAGCGTTGTCCTTCTCCCCTCAACTTTGTTGCTCCGTGAAATGCTTCTGGATGGAATTGCACGTATTCTACGCATTTAGAGCTCAAAATGGAGCACTTTTGGAGATATTTCCGTTTCTCTCCTACATCACTTTATTAAATAAAGATACGTTCATAAAGAAATGTTGAAAGGAAACATGCTCAATCTGAATCGCTACTTCTCTCTCTTTCATAGCGAGATATAAGAACTTTACAAAGAATTTAGGGAAACCGACGAAATTGAACTTTCATTTTTTAATCCAGTTTGAAGAGACTGTGCCCGTGGTAAGTGATAAAAAGAAGGCCCCCATAGTGCCTCAAAACATACTCGAATATGGTTTTGATTGTTCATTATAAGGCTGAGAAATGCAAAAAAATTCTGTAAGCCAAAATCGTGGGTGTGCTAAATATGTGGCCGCCACTGTACATATCCTTGTGGTTTGGATGTCGAGTAGGTACAGGATTCTTTAGTATCTCAGAACGAAAAACTGGGTGAGGCTATGCCTATGGAGTGCGATCGATGAGATTGACGATCAACTACCTGCCTGCAAATGTAAAAAGAACAAAAATGTGAGTGACATTCTGGCAATGGGTTCCATATCTCTCCTCTCTCCCCCCCCCCCTTCTTCTCCAGCCCCAGCCCAGATCACCATTTTTCAAAAAACAGGTGCTCATAGAGTTTTCGACTATTACTCTAATCAGAGGCGGCATGCATCATTAAGACTACCAAAGTAAATGTGTCACATCATACAAATTTACCCATCGTTTACATTGGCATGAATACGTTTACCATGGGTAATCTCTATTATGCATTTAGGCCCAGATTGGTGGTGAAAACCACCTCACAAGACAAGAATACCATGCAAATCAATCTAGAATTGCGAGGAACGTTGAAATCCAGGTGGAACATTTTGGGATAGTATAAATAGGTTGTTGCAACCAAATCTATATATAAAACATAGCAACGCTTACGACAACATTTTCAAAAATCTGGGCGCGCGCGTGGGCGCCAAATTCAAACGATGAGAACGAGTATTTCAAAGAGGTGGCGAATAAATCTATATATAAAACATAGCAACGCTTACGACAACATTTTCAAAAATCTGGGCGCGCGCGTGGGCGCCAAATTCAAACGATGAGAACGAGTATTTCAAAGAGGTGGCGAAGGTAGGAAAACGGGGAACATGGAACACCATCCAAACCCTTAGCTCAAATCCAAATAGAAATGTCCCACTGGGGCAATCCATCAAGCTGACCACAGATCTGACAACCGTTTTAAGCGACATGTTTATTGATTTATTGATTTTGTTGATTTTCGCGAGTTTTGCTCGGGACGTGCCTGAAGCATGCTCGCAAGGGTTGATCACAACGCTGATCGCAAATCTGATCATTTTCTCAGTGCGTTTCGCTTCGACACGGTGAAAGGTGCTCATAGGAGTTATCTCGAAATGTTCTTCAGTCACATCAATTATGTGAGCCTCAACGGCAGTTTGTGCAATTGGCGTGGATCACAATTATTTTCATTTCCATGGTTCTGGCGATCAAACTTCCACTTCAAATAATTTCACACGCCTATGTTAATCTATATATAAAAGTCTATATATAAAACATAGCAACGTTTACGACAATTTTTTCAAAAATCTGGGCGTGCGCGTGGGCGCCAAATTCAGACGGGGGGAACGCATCTGCGAACAAAATGTGGTGAGGGAAGGGGTTTGGACAACATGGGGCACCATGCAAAGCCAGTGGGCTTCTCGGATACTCCTCGCAGGATGTTATCGATTTGGATATCGATTTATTGATCGATTTTATCAGTTTTTCTCACTTTAGCCCAATCCATACTGAAATGTGCCCACTGGGGAGATCCACCTCGCTGATCACGGATCTGAAAGCCGTTTCGAGCCACAAGCTCAATGATTTATTGATTTTATCGATTTCTTGCGAGTTCGCTTGGGGCGAGGCTGAAGCATGCTCGCATGGGTTATCCACAACGCTGATCGCAATCGAAGGACCATTTTTCCGTGTGTTTTGTTTCGGCATGATGGAAGGTGCTCGTAATGGTTAATGTTCTCCAGTCACACCTATTACGTGAGCCTAAGGGCAGTTTGTGCAATTGGTGTTCACCTCAATAATTCTCACGTCCATAATTTTAAGCATAAAACTTACATCGCAAGTGATTTCACACGCCTATTCACACACTCAGCAACTATAATAGTATTGAACAAATAGGGCAAATGCAAATAATCGAACTCTCAGTGGAATAGGACCAGGACGTCTTCCTCCATGGAGCTAGAGACCTACCACTACACCATCAAGCACGTCGACTATCACCGATAGTGCTCGAACGATCTCGGCACTGGAAACGTTCCTAACTTTTTTCATTTTACCTTTCAGCAGAAGAGGTCAGCATATTCAGAATTAGAGTTCCAAACTCGATTTAATGGTGCCTGCCCCATCTTGAAAAGCTACACACATATAGGAGGTATCCTTTCTTTACAGTGGCGGACGTAGGGAGGTAGGAGCCCCCGAGAATGCGTCACCGTATTTCCGAAATCAATAATACTTTGCATAAAATAAAATTGTACTAATAAAATACTTTGCAAAATCAATAAAAACCTTGCATCCGTACACTCCGTTTTTTATTATTTCTTGAATAAAGTTTATTAATTATTTGAAAATATTATTACTATTCCTATTTCCGGATTCCTGAAGCTACAGAGAGCCTAATTCTTTCCCACACCCCCTCTCGATCAATTTCTGCATGTGCCACCGTTTCGTTGTAAGCTCGATGCTGAGGTAAGTTCAGGATTCAAGGCACTGGAAATAACAAAACAAAGAATGTGCCTCTGGCGATTCAGTAGCAGCAGCAGTGGAAACAACACATCGGAGCATTTTTCGGCTTATGATGGTTTTCTTATCCGAAATGTGGATGGAATGGATATTGATCTGCCCAGGGCAAAATTTACACCTCTGACTGTGAAAATTCTCACTTATGAACCACAATACAGAGAACGAAGAGTGCGAAAACAAAAGTACATTAGAAGAAACAGCCACAAGAGCTATGGACGCCAGCGCTGTTTCATGGCGATGATCTATCGTGTGAGGAGAGGATCAGCGGTCGAAACGTCAGTCGATAGTATGACAACTGCGGAACTCGGCTCACAAATTGCTGTGAGCCGAGGCGCTGTGTCTCGGCAACAAATGCCTCAGAGCGGGTTGTTATTTAAAGCAACACAACAAGTAATTGATCTCGGATCCATCTGCCGTTCGATCCACAGCGTTCAACGCATGCCAATCGACACGTCAGCCTCGCTGATACTGCGGCGATCGAGCCCACCAAGCGGTGGGAACTGCCGGAACTTGCTGCAGTCGAGTGAAATTCGGCTTGAGGGAAGAGAATTTGGCAGAGAGAAATCTCCAGAAAGATCTCATTTCGGGAAAAAGCAGCCCAGCCGCTTCGGATGAATATTTAATTGTACAAAAATAGAGGTCTCTCAGAGATAAAGTTCAACTATACTGAAGGGGAGTGGACAAGACTTAGACCAAGTGCAGTAAAACGAATGGTAACCCCAATTAAAATTTTCCGATTTTTCTAATATTTAATGGGAGCCAGGACTCATTCTGCTTTTTCCTCCCAGGAAGAAAATGAAGTTGGTATAAGAAAAACACGCTGCGCGACTCACGTCGACTTTCAACCCAGGAGTCGTATGCATCCTTGAGGTTACCCAAGGTAAGCGCACCAAAACCGCGCAAATTTACCCATCGTTAGCATGGACTTCAACGCGTTAATCACAGGTAACCTCAATCATGTAGCCAGATCCAGGAGAATATAGTGTGACCAAGATGATCTCAAGATTCGAAATTGATGTCGATTAAATTTTATCTCCTAATGCGGTTTAACACAAAAATTTTTGGAAAAAATTATGAGACGACAGAACTGTGTTATCAGAGACTTTAAGATTTGTCCGTGAGAAAAATCACCTGTCCACCAAGGATAACTGAATTAAAGTTTCTTCAAACATGTGAAGTGCTTGATTCGAACGAACACTTGATGTCGATCAGGTGTTGGAGAGGGGGCCACTGCGAATAATGTGACACGTCGTTCAAAGAATGACCATTTTCGCTGTCATAGCTACGAACAGCTTCTATTCTTTGCTCGGAATCTTTCCCTTTGGACAGTTAATTTGGGCCAATCAAGCGACGTCTACGGGCCATCCTTCTCAGAGGCCTTATACAACCATCTAATCCGCCATTAAAACTGTACCTTTTTACAGTTTTCTTGAGCCTTTGCAGAATAATTCTTTCTCTGCGCTCACTCTGACATGCACACCTAGAGCACCTTATCTCTGAGTCGAAAAGGAATCACTGATTTTAGTGTTATTAGTAAACGGGAAATCTTGTAGTGAGGCAATCAGTCCAAGATGGAATGTTAATTCTTACGTAGTCGTCCTTCGTTCGCTTCCTGCATAGGGCAGGTGTTTAATCATATGATGCAAGCTAATTAATTTTTTGCAGAATCAGCAACGACCAAAGATTTGAAACAAGACAGTCTATGCGCCAATGCTGACCACCGGAACATTTATACAAACACACAAATGAAGCTCTAGAAGGTAAACATCATGCAAATTCAGATGAAGCCCTAGACGTATGTCCAGGATCTTTGCGCTCGAGAGAACATCGAGGAAATCAAACGCGCAGGTTAGTTGGCTTCTCGCAGATCTCAGTGCTTGGCTCCTAAAGCCTGACTTCATTCTAAACCCTGCTATAACATTCGCAACAAATACCAGTGTGAAACCTTGCCGTTCTTGATCTTTGCCCTATTTGTTCACGGCGAGTTGAAGACGCCTGCTATGGACATGAGCCAGTTCAGTGGGTTTCTTCCAAGCAGCTGAGCACTACATCATTTTGTATAACAATTCACTCAGTGGGTACTGACCATGGTATTTTTCTCTGCTTTTTGCGCGTGAACGTGGATAATTGAGCTAAAAATTAGGAAAAATTTTTGTCGAAGGAATTTACGAGGGCGGTTCGAAAAGTTTCCGGAATGACAATGAAAACAGAACAAATCGGATGCAATTGATATCTCATTTCTCAACGCAATCCCTTTGGAGTTCAGCACACGTAGTCCGGCCTGTTCTCATTTTTTATTCTTTACCTAGAATGAATTTATTTGGAGTACCCACAATAACCGGATTGGACCATGATTAACTCGTCGCTTGATCGAAATCCCTGCTTAGACAAGGAAATCTTTGGCTGTTCTTGCAGGTAGAAGTACGAGGAAGCTAAGGCAGAAAGCTCATTGGATGAGGTGAAGTTCTAGGTTTTATTATCACAAGTTTTTTCCTCAGTGGTTACCTATGCATTCGTGGTCATCCTGACATGGAGGGACAACTCCTATTTCTTGGCCAAACTCATGCGTGTCGCTCGAGTTTTCACATCCACAGCTTCCATGAATATTGGCGAATATTCAGTCTTTCCTTTGATACTCCCAAAAACAGATTCCATCACCATTCCACCTCAGTGAACGGTACGTTTTTCTTCAGAACCCATTCTTCGCGTCTAACCTACTGTTTTCGTCGCCTTTATTGTGACCAGGTTGTAGCGCGTAATCTAGCCTTTAGTATGGATCACAATTTTGAATTGAAATAAATTTGATCCTCTCAAAATAATTGGCTGACTTTCATGTTGTATTGCGTTTTTGTCAGAAGTTGGGCAAATGCGGCACCCAGTTTTGAAAATGTTTTTTCAAACTCAGTTTGTCAGGTAAAATAGAAATTAATCATTCGTAAGAGATGCTCTAAACTCCCCCATTCAGAACCTGTCTGTATCCCTTTCTTTAAAACCAAGTCAACGATTTTATTCAGATTCTCCAAAATTGTGACCTTTTCCCGGCATTTCGCGCATGGTTTGTTGTTTGCTCACGTTTTGCTATGGCTGTTTTTTAAAACTCAGGGACTCCGGGTGGAAAATGAAGGTAATGATTCTTCAAAATCACAGCCCAAGTACTATTTGGTCTACCTGCCATTGACTCCTTCAACTGAAAGATTAACTAAGTGCCCAAATTTCACATCTGTCTGCAATTCAGCGCACCTGACGTTGCATAAGTTGATCCACTTGTCAGAAGCACAGGCTTGATCGTATCAAATCGAGATTTTTAGTCAATTCGTGTGATGAACTGGCCAACACAACTGCACTAAAATTTTCGAAAAAAAAACAACTCTTTGTTGGTCATTCCGGAAACTTTTCAAACCGCCCACGTATTAGTTTCGAAACTGAATCCAGCTCAGCCACCGATACAGCTCTGGTTGAAAATTCATAAAATTGTGTCATGAGAGAGGGAGAGAAAGAGGAAGAAATGAATATGCGGAGGAGAATCATTTTTTTTTGATTGAGAGGTGGGATTTGGAGAGGTTAAATGGGGGTCGGTTTTTTACTATGCCTACATTTAACCTGGCCTGGATTTTCATAGACGTTTGCATTTCCAGCGGATGCTAACCTGAAAGATACAGGCCCCTTCAATTTTGAAAAAATGGACTCTAAAAGTACAGAAAAGAAAT
>JARK01001453.1:508032-526819 GCA_000688135.1 Ancylostoma ceylanicum | reverse complement strand
TATTAGGGTGTTAAGTTGGAAATGCGCGTTTTTGCATTGAACAAATTATTTTTTAAAAACAAAGCTTCAACACCCCAGTCTGAGTTTAATGCAGAATTAGTATTGTTGAACCTTCGACATCTTCCATAAAAATTATGAGCGCTCTACTGTGGAATGTCGCAGCGCCGTGACCTGAAGTAGCGACACACTCAAAGTTTGGTATCGTCACAGTTTTGGAATTTTTCTCTTCCATGTAAGCCCTAAACGACGCAAGTAAGTGGTCATCTGATAGCGCAAAGTCTGGGCTATTAGGCGGTCCTAAGTGTGGTTCCCGATTCCAGATTTGAAGAACAGGGCAGTCGAGGAATCGATTTTCAGTCACAATTCCGGTTCAGTTACCCAAGTTCGGGGCCATTTTCGAGTAATCCATTCTCT
This sequence comes from Ancylostoma ceylanicum, assembly GCA_000688135.1. NCBI lineage: Eukaryota > Metazoa > Nematoda > Chromadorea > Rhabditida > Ancylostomatidae > Ancylostoma > Ancylostoma ceylanicum. Next base: position 526,405 of record JARK01001453.1, on the reverse strand, counting down.
CATGGATTCAGCTCTGTAATACGGCAAAAATTCTCTTAATTCTTTATATGGTCTGCGGTGGTGCTCAGCGGCAGTTTAACACTCTTTTACTACATAAAACAATCGAACGGAAATTCTGAAATTTTGGTCGGTCTCCTTATAAATTCCTCTAAAAAATAAACAATGAAAGGATGTTCGACAACTCACATGCGATAAAATTCTCCATGATTTGCTCTTTCAGGTGATATCAAAAGTTTGACAGAAAACATTTGGCAACACGTTCATAATGACGTCGAAACTTCAGCGCGCATTTCCAACTTAACACCCTAATAAAAATAAACTAATACAAGATTTTTATTTGTATTGTAAAGTGATTTCAAAAATTTGGCGACCCATCCTCGGGGGGGAGGGCGCCCCCCCCCGCCCCCCCTCCCCTGCGTCCGCTACTGTCATACATATAACGTGCATTCGTTCAAAAACGCATTCCAGTGTTATTAAGGGTCACAGAAAAGCATTGCCAAAGAATTAGCCAATTTACTGTTATCTATTTCTTTCACCCCGTAGGTGTACCACAATTTCCAAATCATGATCTGTATGACGAAATAAATTATGTGGTGCTTAGCTTGTACATAAAGAGCAGGAATGGATTGAGGCGGTAGAATTAATAAGTGACGGGATCCGCTAAGCTAGTAGTTTAATTCTTTATTTTATTCAGCTATATTAAAGAGATAAATTCTTTTATTCCTAAGATTTTTGGGAGCAAACACCTTCTCCAGCCACCATGATCCAAAAGTTCGACGAACAGGTATATTGGCTGCCCCGTCGGCGCAACTGAGGAGTTATAATTATGAGGTACTTCCATTGTGTCAATTCGTAGGACTACCTAGCTGCTGGAAACTCTCTCTCTCTCTCTTTTTCTGGCAAGGAAAATCCTCGTTATCCACACCAAACAATCAATTGTCCAGTGACATGCTCCAAGATACATGGGGCTCGAACAGCAACAGAGAGGCTGAACTTCTCTCGAAAAAGCGAACATCACATGATTGATCAGCTGACGAGTTGTGCGGATAAAATGGATGAGTTTCTTGTTTATAATCACTCTACTGCTACAAAAAGTGCGAGGTATCCAGGCAGAGGTACTGGAGCTCACATAGAGCGACATGTGGTCTGTAGGTCACCTATCAGAGAGTCTTCATGGGAAAACGAGGAAGTTAGAACTGTGAAGCTCTTTCCTGAGCTGTGCCTCAGCTGCTACTTCGATTTGTAAGAGCGGAGGCAAATGTCGCACACGTGGCTCAATAAAATGGGACAGTTCCCAGTCTTATGATAACACCTGAAAAAAAAAACGAAGTTCTCAAGAAGCTTGTCGAGCAGAATTGCCCTCAGGAGATAGGATTTACAGAATGGGTGGCACAAGTGATCGAAAGTTTCAGAAGAAGTTTTTCCCAGCGCTATACGACATTCAAAAAATTAGCACATGTGAAGAAGGGAAACGGTTGAAGGATATTCAGCCACCGACGCCATCTTATAAATTTTTCTCACAGGATTGAATGGCCACCTCGCTGGTCCACCTCTCTCTTCCGCATTCGAGGAAAATTGCGTGTCTCTTATGCTCGTACGTGATTCATATGCATGTAATCCAGCACCACAACCATGTAATTTTCGTTTCCAATGCGGAAAAAGGAGAAGTGGTAACACTATATTCTTGTTTTTGTAATGTATAATGTGTAATGGTGTTAGCGCCGCTCGCATATGTTGGTGCCCTAAAATGTTTGAAATTTCATACTGCTCCATATTTACAATTTTGTAACTGGAGCTGGGAGAGAAAAACGCGATAGTACACTATGTCATAGAAAAAAATCACTTAAATCACATTGGTGCAGGGAATATCGAAAATATCCATGTTTGCTCAAAAGCTGGAGGAAAGCATATAGTGCGATACCCATATATAAAAATTATTGTACTCGTTTTTCTACCAAAAAAAAAACGACGGAGGGACCTTTCCCAAGAAATCTAGGATGTCGTGGGACGGGAAGACTTCGTAATTTAGGGAATCTGGCGTAGCAGAAACCTAAAGTCCTTTTAGGAAGGACTTTCTCTCGAAATTTCCGACTGATTCCCAAGTGGAGGTCTGTGAGAGAGAGAGCAAGGGGTGCCTGTCGTACTTACGCTGGAATCACCACAGACTCAATCAGGGCTCCAGCTGTTCATATTCCAGAAACTAATAAAGAGAGCGACAAATGGCCTCAGTGGGAATGGCATTAAAATTTACTATTTCTTCTATTCACCAAAAAATTAAAATAAACAAGAAGCGTTCGTTCAGTAAATCTTTGATAAAATCAACAATATGTTAGTCAATTCGTTTCATTGAATTTTTCTATTTATTTATTTATTTATTTATTTATTTATTTATTTATTTATTTATTTATTTATTTATTTATTTATTTATTTATTTATTTATTTATTTATTTATTTATTATTTATTTATTTCATACATCAATTGAAGTCGGTGAGCTGAAGTAAAATCCGGGTGAACGAACAGAACAACAGTAGCAAACAAAAGGTGAATTTTATGTAGTAAAACTGCTACATTACTAGATATTCGCGCCGCATGGCGTTCTCGAGCAGAGACACAGGGAGCAGACCATGCTGGCTTTGGTTGTCTGCTTCTGCCTCGAGTGCCACGCCGTAGCAGACAACCAGAGCCAGCATGCAGTGCCCCCTGTGTCTCTGCCCGAGAACACCGCGCGGTCCCGCCTCTTGTCCACGGCTGCTTGGAGTTTATTGTAACTCCTGCTCTCAACAAACCAAGAGTATTTTGCTTTTTTTTACAAATTGTGATCCCATAGATCCATTGAAACGTACAAAGCAACTAATTCCAAGTCGTCACATACAGAGTAACGCTTTTTTCATTCTTGTCTTTGAAAAAGCTCTCTGTTGATGTATTTTATCGATATTTTTTTCAAAAAAAAAAAACATCAACAGAGAGCCTCTGCAAAGTCAAGGATACCAAAATATTATAGAGACTCAGGGACAGAACTGTCCGGAGAGAAAATTCAATGAAGCAGTGCCTACACTGGAACAAGAACGTTACAGCAGAGAACGGATGCGTACAAGATGTCACCATGTCAGGCATAATCTGCTGTAAACACCCGGAGATTATTTATTCATTTTCAAGACATAAAAATAACTAGAGCTTCATCAGTCATCGCTTACGGCACGTAGTGAATCGCTAATGAAACGCGAGTAGATTGCGTGCCATTTTTTATTCGAAACAGCAGATGTTGGTTATTCGTGATGCGGTCGTTGACGTCAACCTGAGCAGCTGAAGGAGTAGCGTTCATTGCGTGATTGACGATTTTGCGCCGGTTTATCCATGCAGGGTGCAACGTACGTGTGTTAGCACTTGTGGGTCATTGAGAGGACACTGAGAAGAGCCGTAAGAGAAGATAAATGGGAGATGAGGGCGAGGGAACTTCCCAGAAGCAAGGGATCCACAATTTGTTGGCGGAAAAGTACATTGGCTAAGTAGATGCTTCGCACTGGTAGCCACGTTGTAGGAAGAAACAGAACTTGCTGGATTTGGAATCGATCCCAAGCATGCGATCAAAAATCCACGAATTTTTAAATGCAGGGACTTAGCAGTGGATGAAAACGGCTCCTCCTCAGCCAGCTATGACAAAGAGAGTTGTAAAGCGGGATTGACACGTTGCCGTTGGATCAACCCACAACAAGCTCATTTCTGGCGGGTTTTCTGGCAGCGAAACATGTCGCAGTCCTGGGAAAGGCATGCAGTTAACGGCATTCTCATGGACTGTGGGATTTCCACGCAAGCCATGGTGAATTTTTTACATTCATACTGGCATGGACCCTATAAACATAATTTAACGCGAGTTACTTTGAGAATGGGACACGATGTTCAAAATGACTCTTGGAATTGTTACATTTGTAGGATTAATTGCACATTGGTAGGATTACCAGTACATAGAATGTAGCAGGATACGCAGATAAACATGTCATGGATGCGTCACTGAGATTACCCAGAATAGACTTGCTGATACGATTGCTAAAGAATGGGTAAGCCTCTGGAGTGTTAACATGTTCAGTCTGGGTAATCTCAACGATGCATGTTGTGCCAAGACGCAGATGGTCCGGCATGTACGGAAAGGCTCACTCCCTTGTCCTGGAATTTATGAACGTTCATGTCAAGGTAGTAGCCCTCGTGGGCGAGGATTCATGAACGCAAAACCAAGCGAAGCCAGGCTAGCAAATCAATTTTCGCATCCTGCCTTTCCTATCATTAGGTAATCTATACGAAAACCAACCACGCTAGCCACTGCTGGTTTGCTTAGTTACGGCTGCATAAATCCCAACCCTGCTCAGCGAGCTTTGCTATCAAATATAAAGTGGTGTCTATGAAACCGCCAGTTGCGGCCTATCCACGCAAAGGTCATGTTAACCCGCCGGGATAGAATTCATGAAACTCTGACTATGAGGATGACCTATGGTTAGCTTAACCACCTGATACACTGATACACCAAGTGCGCTTGAATGCACAAGTAGAAGTTGATTCTCTAGCGTGCCTCCGCCTGATTATGACTTCATGAGTTACGCCCAGTCCAGGAACCTTAAAATGTCGAGTTTGCCCACGGTAAACTTGTCAACACCACACGAATTTATCCAACGCTACCCCAGCCGTCAACGCCTTTTATCCTGGGTAATCTCAGGGATGCATCCGGGGTTCAGATGCATAGAAATACCGCTCTCCTACCTTGTTCATAAATAATGGCACTGAAGTTTCCAACGCGTTACCCTGAAGACTGGCTAAAAGTCATTTCAGTGGACATAGCGAGAAAACTGACCTATTCAAAACAATAAAAACTACACTTTAGAAATTTTAATAGACCTGCTGTCTTGTAGTTACAACTAAAAATACAAAAATGTTCATCGAAAATTTTTTGAACGGCTATCAAACCGAATAATACAGCAATTTGGCCAAGTACAATTGATTATCTATCACTCATTCAGGGAAAAATTCTACGAGGCAACTCCGTAGTGCCTATAGAGCGTCTCGTCGATAGTCGGTAGGCAATTAAAGTTAGAGAGAAATTAGAGGGAGACAGAATGCTTAGGTATGTGTTATTGGGCAAATTAACACTCGAAAGCATGCCATTTAGTGCATAAATTGCAGGTTCACGCACCAATACCCAGCCAGAATTAAAGCTTCAAAGAGCAAAGTGGACCAGATCACAGCATCCCAGAGGAACACGAGGAAAATTGAGTCTGGCGCGGAGTTAGTGACTGAGGTCCAACACCGCGACTGACGTCTCAGACATAACAACGTGACAAGCGCGTCTTGCTAACGCAGCAGCAGCAGCATCCGCTGTAGATCAATTGACGTCCGAATGGGTGCTGCTGTGGTGTTGATACCGAGTCGGCGCGAGGTCGTGGCGTATGTTACAACAATGCGTCACGCATTGTTGTAACATACGCCATGCGCAAGCACGTCATTCCCTCACTTACGGCCGCATAAATCAGGGCCACCCGGAAGAGCAGCGGTGAGCAGAAAGCGGCTCGAGTATTCCTGTCTTCAGAGATCTGCCCTGATTGGCGAGGTCTCTCTGAAGGTGACCTGAAGTTAGTCAGAGAGGCCTTGTTCAGTGTGGTTAGTTGGTGGGTTCACTTGTGGGAATTTACTCTGCCACGCGCGACTTGTAATAAGTATTAGGTTGAGGAATTATTAATGTACGATGCATACGTTCCACCTTTTCTTCTAATTTTTCCCAGAGTCACCGTTGTCGGTAGGGCTTACGCATTCGCCTTAAAGAGCATTTCATGGCGCTTCAGAATATGCATGAACTGTTTAGCATCCTCCAATTACTTATATCCGAAAAACCATTCAATTGGTACTGCCAACTACTCAGTGTTGACCTACCAAGTGCAGGAACCGTCGTCAGCCGAATCGTTTGCCGCACCACTCAGAATTGCAACTTCTTCGGAGTTTCAGTGTCCGATAAAAGAAGGGTGTCTCTTGCACATGCAGATTGAACCCACTCTGGGTTCACTCTGTAATTGATTCAAGAGTTTCAAGAGTTTATTGAGTTTGCTGTAGAATGCGAAAGGATCGCTCTGTTTAGTGAAGATGAATCCTGTACCTCAGTCCACCGCAAACCTTCCTGCACAACATTGACACGTTCACGACTGCGTGCACGACTGGTCGGCACGCGGTGTCTGCCGCGATGGACCGCGTGCACGAGCGGTCGCCACGGCCTTCTTAATGTCATATTTCTGTGGAGCATCCAAATGAATTCTGTGGAACATCCAAGAATGAAATTTTCTTTTGCAGCAGCGTAATAAAAGTTCTCCTTAGATCCATGTGGATTTGAATTTGAACTACCATGTGTACGAAAAAAGGAAAAATAGGTTCTGCGTGGGAGCAAATGCACGATCGTTCGAGCACAGTTCGCATTTGTGCAAAGGCGCGTGCTCGAAATTTGCGTTGTCGCGAACGTGTTAAGGCTCCGCGAGCTAGCCACTCCATGATCGTTGTGTAAAAACACCGACTACAAAACTTAATTACGACATACCCCAAGGCCCAATGACCCAGTAGAAAACCGAGTAGTAGGGTATGGAAACACTCCTTCAACCGCCTCATAGTATGACATTGGCACTATCAGAATAGCACTCATATCGGTCGATGAATTACTCCTCGGCGAAGAATAACTTTGCAATCTACGGCAAAGCCAAAGTGGTTCGCTTCTGCGTCTCATGGCACAGCGATTTAATCGATGAGAGCACTGCTATCTCGTATGGATGAAGTAGGGGAGTCATTACTTAATCTGGACAATATGTCTTGGGCGGGGCTGGTGAAGTGTTGTCTCAGTAATATTTTTTTTATTTTCGAGTCAAGCTCAAATCAATAGATCACAACTTTCTGGAACTTGCTCACAGTAGGTTTATTCACCCGTTCAAGCGCCCTCACCATTACGAATACAGGTTCATTTACAGCACACAAATATGTAAACAACAAGATAAAATGTAACACACAGATAGAATAAAACATAGCAAAGATAGCTCATCACTGAAACGATAAATGGTCCTAATCCATCATGTAATGCCGTCGACAGGTTGACATTCAGAGTCTTTCTACCGCTTTTAGCCATGTGTTTCAAAGTGTTGTAGATTCTAAGGAATATTCTGAGTCGAACGGTATAGGATTCATGTGTGTTTGTCGGTTGGATCGTGAGATATAAGCGATAACCAACAAACACACAAACAGATGAGTTTTACTCTATAGTGATGGGGACAGGCGGCCAAAAATCGATAAAACCGGCTTCTGGAAAAACGGCAAAAGACCCTGACGTTGCACTGCGGGGTACAATTCTGAGTCGAACGGTATAGGTTTCATGTGTGTTTGTCGGTTGGATCATGAGATATAAGCGATTACCAACAAACACACAAACTGATGAGTTTTTCTATACAGTGACGGGGATAGGAGGCCAAAAATCGATAAAACCGATTTCTGGAAAAACGGCAGAAGACCCTGACGTTGCACTGCGGGACACAATTCTGAGTCGAACGGTATAGGTTTCATGTGTGTTTGTCGGTTGGACTATGAGATACAAGCGATTACCAACAAACACACAAACAGATGAGTTTTTCTATACAGTGATGGGGATAGGAGGCCAAAACTCGATAAAACCGATTTCTGGAAAAACGGCAAAAGACCCTGACTTTGCACTGCGGGGTACAATTCTGAGTCGAACGGTATAGGTTTCATGTGTGTTTGCCGGTTGGATCGTGAGATATAAGCGTAGATATATCGTGAGATATTACCAACAAACACACAAACAGATGAGTTTTACTATGCAGTGATAACCTGAAATGAAAGAACCTGAACAAGTGGGGGCTGCCACTATGCATCACGTAGTAAAACATACAGGGGAATTAGATGGAAAATTAGAAATCATGGCGCGATATGTACAAAACCAGGTGTTGCATCGTTGTGCACAATAAGTGCAAAATGAGTGGCAGACAGATGTGTCGGCGAGAAATAACCAGCATTACCTGAAGAACTATAATGAAACGATGCCGAGATTAAGTATATCACATTGTGAGTCTTCACTGTAATGCCTCGATGAGCGGTCGACTTTACCTCCATCCCGCCTATATGGAACACCATCAACACGGAAAGAGGACTCCGACCCAACCCGCAGTGGGCCAGCGTGGGTTGTATGCCTACTTCTTCAGCGTGACCGCCTATATCTTTGTCTTACGTTGACTGCTTGATCAATTTTGACATGAAAATGGAGGACCGAACTTGAAGAAGAAAAGTGGCTCGACGACGTAAGAAACACAAAAAAAGAAGATCCGAACGGAGGATGCCAAAGTTGACAAGATGGGTATAAGAAGACGAAAAAAACGCTGAACTCTTCGCAAATAAGGAACGATAATAGCCGTTCCGTTGCGATGTAGAGATTGATTAAATAAAGGATAAAAACAACATTGTATGATGATGCACAGGAAAATCCTCATGCGTACCGAAGGGGCGAGCACTGCATTGCCATATAAAGACAGTATGTGATGTTTTGTTTTTACACGGGAAATGGTAGTGATGATAAATACTGGAATCGCGATGAACGTGATAAAATCAGTGCTTGTGTGGAGTGTCGCCTTCTTGCTCGGATGCGAACGCTGCGAGGATAGGTGAAGAGCAAAGAAGTGGAATGAATGGAAAAATCCCAGACAAGAGTGTTGGTATTGCTGTGTACAGTATGCGGTACATTGGTTTTACACGGCGAACGGTAGTGATGATCAATGCTGAAGTCAATGCGATCTCACTTCTTATTATTTAGCACTTCATGTGTGTGTGTGTCTGTGCACGAGAACCAGGCCCCCTCGCCAAAAACTAACAGCACTATCGTGTTCAGCTCATCGAGTTATCTACAAAAATGTGGTAAATTTTGATTTTTAGCTTGATTTACAGGTGTTTTGGGCCACTTTTGTCATGTTCAACCATGTTAAGCTCTTCTAATGACCGACAGTTGTATTTACCACAGTTGGAATGGATGAGATAAGCCCAGCCAGTAAAAAGGGAAGAAATGGGTACTCAGAAGTTTTTTTCCCAAATTACATGTAAGCTTTTGGGGTTAAATCAACTTGCATGCAATCTTATTTATCCTCCCTAACATACATGTAAGCTTTCTCGGCTGAAAACAAGTTAAATGCGACATTTTCGGGTCAAAACAACTCACATGAAACCTTTTGGACTCAAAACAACTTACTTATAGGGTTTTCCGAGTAAAAACAACTTACATGCAATCCCAATTCTAAGCTTTTCGAGCCGATACAACTCACATGTAATGTTTTCGAACTCAAAACGACTTACATGTAAGCTTTCTTATATTTGCAACTTACATGTAACATTTTGGAAGCCCAAAACAAGTCACATGCAAGGTTTTGGGCATGTTATATGCAAGCTTTTTTCTCTGCGCACTTCGCGATTTGCGCGCTATCTCGTGCCTGCCACGTGGGAATTCAAAACGTCGATAGGATAGATTCAAGACGCTTCCACCGATCACTTTCTGCTTTTGTTCTTGTATCTCCAAGTTCTCTTGCACCCTGCTTTGTGTTGGACTACCGCCCTGTGAAGTGTGGTACCCTGCGTCGCTGAGACTGTGACATTAGTGTGTATCAGTGGCGGACGCAGAAAGTGGGCGGGAGCTGGGGCGTGGGAGAAAAATTGGGGTCTCCGCCGGTTTGGGGACCCAGACGAAAAATAAAATTAATAAAAATATCAATTTTAATAATAAATAGTAAACAATCAATATTTTAAAGATAATAATAAAAATAAGCCAATAAAAATAAACTTATACAAAATTTTTATTTGTATTGTAAAGTAATTTCGAAAATTTGGCGACACATTCTCGGTGGGGGGCCCTTCCCCTGCATCCGCCACTGATATGTAATATTAGGTTGTCCCAAAAATAATGGCCGTTTTGGAGGTGCGCATTCTAAAGTGCGTAACTCAGTTCGAACTTGAGATTTTCCTTTGAAATAAAAACTATTAAAATCAGAATTTCCAGCAGGTTTTCNGGGAAAAAAATTGGGGTCTCCGCAGTTTTGGGGACCCAGACGGATAATAAAATTAATAAAAAATATTAATTTTAATGATAAATAATCAATAATCAATATTTAAAAAATAATAATAAAAATAAACAAATAAAAATAAACTAATACAAGATTTTCACTTGTATTGTAACGTAATTTCAAAAATTCGGCGACCCATTCTCGGAGGGGGGGCGCTCCCCCCCCCGCCCCCTGCGTCCGCCACTGGTGTGTATCGATTGTGGACTGCGCAAGGTGCTACACTTCGCGTGGAGTATGTGCATATCTGCATATATAAAAGCGAGGCTGCATATATGTATGTTTGTACGTATGTTCCGAATAGAAATCGCGGAGGAAGGACCAATCTGGACCAAATTTTGCATGTGAACCCTACATGGGCTGGCGGAGGTTATAGGCTACTTCTCATCCGGAACTGTCGATCGGTTATCGAAATCAGTTTTATTGATTTTCCGCCATTTTCGCCCCTAGCTCGGTGAAGACATGTCCACTGGGTTTCTCAATGAGCTGAGCACGAATATGACCAGGATCTCTTTATATCGAAGGGAAGGAGCCAGAAAGGCGAAGAAAGACACGGATGAAGGGTGACGCGGCTGTGCCGGCGCCCAAAGGGGGTGATTATGCTATGCGGTGGGTAACGGTGATTATGCGGTGATTCTGCTATGCGGTGCGAACGCTGCGCGAATAGGAGAAGCAAGAACTGAATCGTTGTCAAAGTCAATAACACTGGATTCTGAAACTTGGATGCGGTGAAATGATATGGGGACTCACTGTCACTGTCAGTGCCCTGTATCTGATACTATGGAAATTTCGGTGATCAAGTTATCTGCTTATGTAAATCCGCATATTTGATATGAACTGCTGCCTGGGCCGCACGCGTGTGCGTTGTTTGTCGGGCTACACGTGAATGCGTAACAAATGATCGACGCCACTCGTGAAATATGAATTCGACATCTACCGTGATGTAAGTTTGGCCGACATCCTCGACGAACACCGAGCAGTTGCCGTAGCGTCTCCTTGAGTCGTCTGGCAACACGCAGCCTAGAAGCAAAACCAGTGAATTCCTGTTCCGCCGATAAACCCGCAGGACCGACATGATTGAATTCGCCCTCTCGAACGTATCCTTGAGTGAGGCTTCGAGAAGGCGACACAGTTGGTTGGCGAATCTCTGCCGTTACGATGCGCTTCCTCGGCACTGGTGAATCGCGTCGGAGCGGCAATCATGGCTGCAACACCGCCCTTTAATGCGACGGATAACAGTAAGCTTCTGGGTGTTAACGAAGCGAAGCAGGCTGCCAATCCTGCGCATGTTGCGACCATGATGGTACTTCTTCCCATGTTCGAGAATGGTGGTGGTCGAACAGGGGTAGGGAAGGGAAGCCGCTAAACAGGTGTTCACGTACTATTCACCACCACGTACTGATCTCTATTGTTGGTTCCGGGAGTGTTACAACCATCAGCTGTTGGCCCAAGGTCATATGTGATGCAGGTGCAGCTTTGGTAGTGACAGCGCTCTCCGTACCGATTGCCGTAATCCAAGAGTTATTCCTCTCCTGCCTATATGTGTGTTGACGTTCATTCAAGAACGAAATGGTCAAGAACTCGGCGTGTGCATTGAGTACTTTGATCGCTAAGCATAAGATGCGGATGTCTGCTACTGTGGTTGAAAAACCGACCATATGTGATGGCCTACTTGTACACAGGGTCGTGCGCAAGCACCAAATACAATTCCGACAGTTCCGATCTGAAATTATACATTATCACCGCTGCGAATCTTATGCGAATCTTATCCTCACATTAGCCCATTGTACAACGCTCATGCACATACTCGACCAGGTAAGCGTCGACGAATCTCCAGACTCTCTCTGCCCTCTGAGCATTCTGCTTACCCCATCGAACGGCAGTACTTGCCCACTGAAAATCGTCCGGTTAAACGTTTGGTTTAACATCTGAACACTAGCTTCTTCAATCCTAAACTCACATTGGCAGTCACTAGCGGCGGCCCCTTTTTGGTCTTCATGCGGGACCAGTGCTGTTGCAACGTTGTGACCTAGACCTACGTGAATTATGATCTCCCGGCTTTAAATCAATGCGTTACAGGCTACGAAAAGTTGATGGTGCATTTGCTACCATATCACCTTGCTCTTCAGGCCCAGTTGACGTGGATGGTTCATTTGCATCAACATGATCTGTTTCCGGCTCAGCAAGCTCAGCAGGCGCGGGTTCCACAATTCCGTCTAGATCATCAATTCCTGAAAATTTGGTGTGTCATGTACCCCAGTTGTGAATAACATTTAAAAAGTTGATCTAGCCCATCAAATGATACGCTTCATATAGTTCAACTTGTAGCAGTACAATTAAACCTACCTCGAGGCTCTTGATTCACCGGGGTGCCGCCTCCTTCCACACCCATTGCGTGTTCTTCTGAGTCGTCACCATTCTCAGCCACTGCCAGTCCTTCGTCTATTCCAGCAGAGCTGCGTCTACGCGTTGCCAACAAACTGCAAAATACATAACATTTTGCACTGCACGTATCGTACGAACACTGTGAAAAGAACAGTTGGCTCACTCAGCGATTTGGAGTCGCTGTCTGAACTGGTTCACGAGTGCTTTGTTCTCGCAGCCTCAGGTACGCTATTGCGCACGCAGCCATGTTCTTGTCGTTGTACATGCGCATCTGCATCTCTCGGGAACGATCTTAACTGCAGCTATAGATACAATCATTGATGGTCAGGGCGGTACAGCATTGGAGAACGGATGACTCCATCGATGGATGAGACGCGCGAAATGTACCGGTAAGCGTAGCACACTTTGGATCAGCTCCACTTAGCCTGTTATACTCTTGCTGGCAATATCCTTCATATTGACGGATAGCAGCTCCGTGGCGTGACTAAAATAGGTTGTGTGTATATGCGCGTATATATGTGAATATGCACAAAGTGAGTATCGGTGTTATGCGGAAAATAATTCAATTCAATTCATTTATTCGTCAATAACTAGTTGGGATACAGAACATTAAGTAAACTAGTAAGAGGTTTCATTGACATGTGTGGGTGTAGGTTGAACTCTTTGAAAACTCCCCTCTCGCTATGTCCACCCATTAGATTTAACCAGCTAGCCTGCGGGCAAAGGCTAGCTGGCGATACCCCGGTAAGATCAAGGGCGGTGTTTCCAGGAAGAGAGCAACCAAAAAAAAGAATTCTTAGACAAACTATGGGAAAGTTGAAATGTCGCTTAAAACAAACTCATGTAAAATGGTAGTGTAAACAAGAACAAAAACTAGATGAAAGAGAAAAGATGATCTAGGACTATCACTGTTTCTCTGCTGAACCTTGTTACTGAAATAGTTCCTCTCGCGACGGATAAGCTGAAAAAATTATAGGTGTATGGAGGAATTTTTGCGGGAATGCTAGTAAAACCCCTTCGATTGGAGAAAGGCTCCAAGCCTATTGTTGAACGACTTCGTGGATGTAGAGAGAACAATGTTTTCGGGCAGCTCGTTCCAAGCTTTCACCGCTCGTACCCAAGAAGGAACCTCGAAAGCGCTGTGAACGTGCTTTTTCCACAACGATTCTGTACATATGTCCTCTAGTTCTGCCATTGAAGTTGGAGAATGTAAAAAGACTTCCAACATCTATATCCGTGGCTCCTGTAACAATCTTGTAGATAAAGTTTAGATCATATCTCCTTAGAAGTAACGAAGTAGTCTTAAGTCGGGAGAGCCTCTCTGGGTATGACATTTGAAAAACACCGTTTCTGGCAAATATGCGATAGGTAAACTTCTTCTGAACGTTTTCTAATGCTTCAATAGCGCATTGTTTCGGAGGCGACCATAAAGGGGTGCAGTATTCTAGTAGTGGTCTCACATAAGTAATAAAAAGCAGGAACAAAGTGTCGAGTTTCCGAGTTGAGAATGATTTGAGAATATAATTGGATCGCGCTCGGCCATAGCTACAATTTTTTCGAGATAGGTGTCGAAACTTAGACTGTGGTTATACGTTGTCCCTAGATCGTGTACAGAATCAGAAACATTTAGCTCATAGTCTCCTATGTAAAATGAAGTATTGCGAGGATGGTTAGCACCGATGGTCATAATTGTAGTTTTTTCAAACGAAATATCTAGATGCCATTTAGAAGACCAATCGAGCACTGCATTTAGGGCAAGTTGAATATTCCGTGGATTATTTAATGAATAGGGTTTGGAGTCGTCGGCGTAAACAGCACACTCCACGCCTGGCGGAAGGCAGTCAGGGAGGTCGTTGATGAACAGAAGGAACATCAGCGGGCCCAAGCAGGTGCCCTGAGGGACTCCGCTTGGGGTAGGGTACTGAGACGAAAAGCAGTTGTTCACTACCACTTGCTGACTTCGATTTCGAGCGAAAAGAAGGTCTAATGAAATGGAATCGGGAGCTTTTTGATAATCTACGAAGCAGACGGTTACGTATCCTCCAGAATCGATTGTTCTTTGCCATTTGGGTACAGTGGACATTAAGGCGCTCATCGTGGATTTTCTGCATAGAAAACCGTGCTGAGCCTTCGTAATAATGTTATTATTTTGAAAATAAGTGAAAAGTTGCTTACATATTATCCTTTCTAAAATTTTGCTGGTGCAGGAAGTTAAGCAGATAGGCCTATAGTTTCAAACATTCATTCTACAGCCCTTTTTGAAAATTGGCTTGACAATACCGATACGCCATATAGACGGAACTTCGCCAAAGAGGAGAAATCTATTGAATAACAAAGTAAGTACTGGTGTGAGTCCCCGAGCTGCTTTTTTCAGAAATACATAGGGGATATTGTCGGGAGTGAGGGAAGATCGGCAAGGCAGGCGAGACAAAATTCGGAAGACCAATTCACTAGAGATATCTACGAAGTCTGGGCTAGCTGTAGTAAAAGGATTGCAGGATGTATCATTGGTTTTATCGCATTTGTACACTGACCTGGAAAAGGCAGCAAATTCTTCAGCTTTTTCAACATGGGAATCGCAGAGTTTCCCGGAAGAATTCAGAATACTACCAATATTTGGGTTACATTTCAGTCTCTGATTGACGTATTTGTAGAAGGCCTTGGGATTACGACTTGCAGCAATTCTATCCTCTTCAGCCAATTTCAGAGTGGCTAGTACCCTTTGAAGTTTTCTGGCAAAACGAAGATATTTTCTTGTACCAATTATTGAACGTTTTCCGTAGAGATAGTGCACTTTAGCAAAGAGCTTTCGGATTCTAGCAGGATATCCCATGTGTTTTTGTTGACAGGATATAACAGGAACGTATCGATTGATGAGATCTTTGCAACATTCAGTGTAGATATTATAGCACTCATCCGCGGAATTAGCTGAGGAGAATAAGCTATGCCAGTCGATTTGAAGGAGTTTTGTGCATATAACATCATAATCTACATGGGTATAGTCAAGATAGAATGATTGTGCCGTGGGATTGTGACTTGACTTCTATGTCGAGGATTTTGACAGAAACAATACAATGATCAGATGTGGAGAAAGGAGGCGAAACTCTGAGATTACTGATACGAGTTGTGTTGTCGGTGAGAACAAGGTCCAGAATATTAGAGGAATGGGTTGGAAAACAGACAAGCTGTGACAGGGAATGTTCGGCGCGAAAGCGAAGGAAGTTCCGGAACGAGGAGTTCGAGCTGCGGCAGTTTTCGTGTGGAGCGGACCAACTTATCTCAGGGAAATTGAAGTCGCCAAGGACGATCGAGTTACAGGAGTATTCTAAGTGATCGCTAATGAAAGCAAGGGCACTGTTAAAATCATTGGTATCACAACTAGGACTTCGGTAAACCACGATTACGCGAATGGGACCTGTGGGACTACTGAGAGAGAATACGAGGCACTGACAATAAGGAGAAAAACTTGAGGATGCTATAAAATGGTGGGGAATGCATGTTCGTACCATGGCAAGTACACCACCACCTGGGGTGGTGTAGTGCCTGTCACACCTGTAGACATCATAATCGAAGCCTAGGGAAATGGTGGCATCATGTATCGTATCGGGTTTACACCAACTCTCCGTAATTAGAACAAGCAGAGGTTTGGCTGAAGGGAGAAGTGATAGGTCAGGGAGTTTGTTGCATATGGAGCGGGCGTTGAATAAGATAATTTGACTTTCGAAACAGCTATACAAGGATGTTTTTGATGGCAGGATAGAACAATTGAGTTCGGGTGGTGGTTGCCAAGTCCTAAGCGATGTAGGGGGAACCATTGGGGATGTGCACAGGATGAGGACTAAGCGGACCAGCCCCATCCAGCACGCCATCCTGACTGACGCCAGCGTGTGTGGTTTTGGAAGAAGTCGGATGTACACTCCTCGGAACGGGACTTCGTCGAGCGCTGGGCATGACGTTGCTCTTACCAGTAGCGGCTGTCGTCATGGTCCTTCTGGGAAGATCGCAAGGTGCTTTTAGTTTGAAGATTTCGAAGTCCCTGACCACGTACAGCAGCTTACCGGCTTGAGCATTTAGGTCTCCAGCTTGCTTGCGAAGCGAGCGATCTAAAGCAAGCTCTTCGGGAGTGTAATCCCTTCTAACAAAGAAATGTATGAAATGCTGGGTGAGGCTCTGACGGCCAGTCCTCATGTGAGCGAGGAGAGAGTCCCTGAGGTTCTGGTTGGAGAAGGTGATCTTTATTATGCGGCCGCGCTCTGTAGGACCCCGGGGTCTACCACTTGGGTGGCGACGGAAAGTTATGCGGCCTTCTTCAAGTTCCTGAATCAGGTCATCGCATCCAAAAGAGTACACGGCCTCTTTGATGATCTGCCGATCAAATCGGCGCGTGCTCTCTTCATCCCCACCCAGGCGATAGTCCTCGATTTTTCGTCCATTTTCTGTGAGTCTGACCGAAATTTAACCATTGCAGAATACAAGATGCTCTGTTGGGAAGCGGGGGGTGTATTATTCACAGAGAGAAGCTCTTCTAGATGGCTCATACGGTCCAGAATAGCATTTTGCGTTGATTGTAAGTCAGATATACTGCTAATCAAACGATCAATGGTCTGGGTGAAAGAGCGTTCAGTGCTAGTGGAATACAATTCAAACTTTTCAATTAATTTACTTGCCCAAGCCGGCATCTCTTGCTCTCGATCCTCGGCAGTCGTTCTTCCACCAACTCTTCTGACCATCGTGGATGTAGTGGAGCAGTAGAATTAGTTAGCACAGTGAGAGAATAGCGTAGCAACAGAGCACAGGCGAAAGGCACCGGTCGCCGTGGGCGCAGGTAGGGGAATGATAATCAATCAATAATAATCATCATGCGCATCGTACAGCTCATGTTCAGTCCAGCAGATCCTATGTTTTTTAGGAACTGCTTCATCAGATGCGGCACGGATGTTGAATCCAATTGGGCGCCCTCGAAGAGGATGAACAACGGGGCTTCCGGGTCTTGCATAGAGTCTATTCCTCGTCGTTGAATAACACTGAAATCTACGATTTCTTCATGAGACAGAGAAGACCCCTAAGTGGTTGGAGGTATTGATTCTGGTTGTTGTTGATGTTCATATTGATGTTGTTGCTGTTGTTGTTATTGTTGTGTTGTTGTCGTAGTTGCGACCGTTGCTGTTGTTGTGGTCGTTGTTGTTGCTATCGTTGCCGTCTTTGTCATTGTTGTTGTTGCTGCTGTCGTTGTCGTCTTCTTCGTTGATGTTTCTGCAGATGTTGTTGTTCTTGTAGTAACAAAACACCAGCAACGTACAAGTCGCGTAGCTCTGCGTGGTATTCGAGCCATCTCTTCCACTTGCTATCAACCACAAAATACTGCCCTCGATAGGTGGAATTGCGGCAGAGAGCATTCATGTTCTTGTGAAATGGGTATGAACCGATCTGAAACAGTGATATTTGCTATATGTTATCCAAATCCTTTCTTGGTGATGATAGCGGTAATGACTCAGACATTCGCGGGATAAGAGTCGAGGCGGAGCGGAATTCAAGCGGCATGACACCTGCGCTTCAATCCCCGAAGTGGGTGGAGTCCTCGCCCAAACATGCGCTCTGAGTCCCCTAGCTGCTGCATTTCGCGCCCATGCTGCTGCTCCTGTCAGTCCCATTTGCCTGCGTTTGGCGCGCGTTCAACCTGAAATGGGCTGAAGTACCCCTTTGGCCTGCTCTGCACCTGGCTTGTCTGTTTCTCGTTTGATTACGCTATTTCTCATAACTTCCTCTCAATTAGGTGAATGCTTCAACCTGCTCCAACCCATCTATTGAAAAATTTGACTGAACTTCTCGTGATTCGTGAAGTCTACTTCTATCCGAGTAAACC
>JARK01001453.1:484355-507417 GCA_000688135.1 Ancylostoma ceylanicum | reverse complement strand
CCCCCCCCCCACCTCATCAGAAGCCAGTCTCCCTGACTGACATTATTGAAATCCAGCATACGTCTGCGCGTTGACACTGTTTCGAGTCGTTTCCATTTTGAATGGCACTAGTTTCGTATGCTTTCATTCATATGCTTAGTTTGTTTTTTTTTTGCCGAAGAATATTGTTTTTCTCATATTTCGGCTTTGTTTGAAATGATACCTCTGCAACTACAGTTCATTCAACCGGCAGTCGGTGTCGGTGGAAGGATCTTGGACTGATACGCGGTCATTTTCAATCAATATCAAGCATGCTTAATAGTGCACAACCGCATCACTTACCTCAAGTCCATCAATGCACCAACACCGACTCATTTCTCAATTCCCTATATTTTGAACACTTTGCCCTTGTTCCACTAAACTGATGAGTTTGTTAATGTTGGGTGTGCGAACATTGCTGAATGACGTTGACGTGCCCAGCAGGTGGTGATATTGGAAAGGTGATGAGTGTATGTGGAAAATCTTACATACATGATGAACATGGATCCATTTTGGATCTTTCTTCTTATTGTTGTAGTTTCACTACTGACCCTAACTAGATTCAATAATTCGCCAAGAATGATAGCTTATACCCTACAAACCAAGTGAGAATAATTGCGGAGACTTCAGCCAAATTGTGTCCACATTATTCAAGCTTATGAAATGTTCTACACATTCATTGTGCCTGTAGCAGCACCAAGTTCAAGTAGCGTCAACGCCGTTGTTCAGAAATATTCACATAACCAACAATGAGTGACACTGAGTTAAAGGAGGGCTGAAGCGTACGAGGGAAAACAACGTGTTCAAAATAGTTGCAAAGGTGTGGAAACAAAAAAACAGAATAAGGAGAAAATTAGACTGGTGGAACACAAACGAACCGCACGAGTGGGAACAAATGGAAACAAAACCATTCAAAACAAATCACCATTAATCACATACTATAACGGCAGAGTACTGCTAAATGGCGCTAAAATATTGCTGTACAATGTAGAAAACTAGTGAAAAAAGCCACTGTCTCCGAGCTAGGAGGAATGCAGCACAGCCAGGTTCCCTCAATGCGCGCGCATACGGTGGAACTTAATAATGTCAGTCAGGGAGAGAGTGGCTTCTCGTTATCCGCATGGATACTCAACTATCGTCACGTTTGGAACAGACTATACGAATGGTGACACCATAGCCGGTCAATCCAATTGATCGACTGCCGTTCACTCACAGCAGTGAGCTTTCCTACTACACCTCAAGGGCGCGTCAATACAGGACGAAAGTAGGGCTTCGCTCACGTCCCGCCTCACAACGCCGCTGGCCAATCAACGGGACGCATTCACTCGAGCGCACTAAAGGCAAGTATAGCTGCATTGCGCGCCCCTCAATAGCTCCAGTGCAGCCCGAACCCACGAATTGCTGCAAGCGCAGCAATTCGTCAGTTTAGGCTGGGGGTGAAAGCGCAGTCTGGTTCGACTGCCGCTCCAATCCCGCGAATGCCTGAGGAGTGGCGGACGGACTCACCCACAGCTCCTCCACGTTTCCATCGTCACGTGGTACAGTTATCATCCGCAGGCCATTGCTTTCAATCGTGCCTCCTGATGTTCCCGGTTCATCGATGTCGTGTTCGGTTTCGAACCTACTTCCGTAGTTCATCTTATATATGCACTCACTACGTGCCGTGTTGAAGTGGATCAGATAGGCCATTAGCTCGCTTAAACTCATGCCTAGTTATAAGTGTACAGTTTTTTTTCGCTTTGCTTGTATCCTAATCTGAGTGATAACTGCGGTTGCATGGTTTGAGGGGGAGGGGGCTCATTAAAAAGTTATACTCCATTAGTGTTATGTTCCCGAGACGTCGGTAATGTTCTATTATTGCTTCTATCTGTCTGTCTACATCTTCATGGTCTACGATTGTACGGGCAACGCAGTACAAGACCTCAGCCTGAGATAAACATTGCAATGCATTGAGGTGGTTGCCATGTGTTGCATGGATGTCGCTCACCTTCTTTTTGCTAGGAAGGATGTGACTCTCGGGCTCCTCCCGCTTCCGATCCAACTTCATTTGACCGTTTCTCAAGTGTTCGTCTTCCTTTCCAAAGTTCCAAGAGCCTTTCCCGTCCTGCCACTAAACAACATAAATACTGAACTTCAGGTCTCTTTATTCACAAATTAGAATACCAGATAAACTGAACCTAAAGGCAGTGTGTAAGCTCGTTCTGTGCATCGAGATCTAACGTGGTCAACACCCAAATTAACAACAAGTGTAGCCGCACCACCTCTAAAATAATGAGATGTAAGATTGAGATGATGTAGATTTGTTAATTTGATGAGAGATTTGAGCCTATTGTTGAGCGTAGAGATAGTGAGAGGAGATCCCGTGGACGCGGACTGGAATAAGAATGAACCGAGCTTCACGGACATCAAGTATTTGTATATGACCTGCTGTTCTATCTGGTCCAGATGGAACGAAACCCGAGCCCCCCTACTGTATTGGTCCGTTTTGGATTTCCTAATGGACAAACTCCATAATCCACTACCTACGATGGTCAAGTCGTTGCGATGCAGATTTCTAGCCTCACTTATTTTCAAGAAAGCTTTGAACTGTAACATGGCTAACGTAGCCGCCTGGGTCATTTTGGGGTCAGCAGATGATGTACCCTGGAGTATCAATTTGCGCATGGAGCTTTGATCGATCTTGCTCCTGTGTTGTACCGTCGCAGTAACCCTTTTCTCCGCTGCTAATATGGAGGCCTGTATATCTCTATCTACTCCGGTGAGATGGCCACAGAAATAATTCAGGGTTGAGACGACCAATGGAAGGGCCTTTTGCCGGCCTTCACTAGCACATTTGGATAAGTAAAGATTACGAGCCTTTGGTAGCGTGATGGTCCTCATGGAGATTGATTCTTTCCA
Source organism: Ancylostoma ceylanicum (assembly GCA_000688135.1). Taxonomy (NCBI): domain Eukaryota; kingdom Metazoa; phylum Nematoda; class Chromadorea; order Rhabditida; family Ancylostomatidae; genus Ancylostoma; species Ancylostoma ceylanicum. Next base: position 504,501 of record JARK01001453.1, on the reverse strand, counting down.
TACTTGGAACTTGGTGATTTCGGTTCGATACGTGTTGACTGTAGAGGCGGATCGGTCGGCTGACAGGGCTTTGGCGATGAATGAACCTGCTTCCGTCAGGCCCAGGGATCTGGCTGTAGCTGATAATGCTGCTCCCTCTTGAAATCTCGAGGCTGAAAGATTCGTAGGTGTTATTGATCAATAACCGTATCGAACTGCCCGCAACAGGGAAAGTGGGCGGAGCTCACCGCACGGTGACGAACCTGGATGGCTCGTCTTTGGCGTCCCTCGAGGACGCTGCATAGGCTCCGCCCCAAATCCCGCCACGGGCGTGATTATACGAAATCGATGAGGCCGCGTGGGTCCCGCCCAAATCCTGACCCGATCGGGATCTTACTAACCAAAGATCAATAGTTCAAAACATAACTTATACCTCCGTTACACTATGGTATAAACACCATTTTGAACTATTGATCAACAAAGCCGGGGCTATGGAACTGTAAAGCTTGCGGACTAAGAATGGAGTTGCTTTTTTTCGTATGGATCGACTCTACAGTCAATGAGGAGGAATAAGAAAGGTGATTTGGAGAACTTCATCTTCGAATAGCTTGGTTCCTACGGGGAGCAGAATTCCAGCCTTAATAAAAGCAGCCTATTCTGTCCCACTTGGTTTTAGTAGAGGAAAATATGTTTGTGATGTCCACAACGGGAATCCCAAAATACCCACAGATCTGTTATGGCGGGCCCATCTAATTGCTTCAGTAACAAGTGATACCGGAGGTACTAACCAAGGAAGTCCGTACGTCCATGCGTCGATATGTGCGGAGACGTCGACACTGGATGTATCTGGGCATGGATTGCTGGAAAAGAAAAGATTGTACTTGGCATCTCGGTCGTTGGCGAACATATCTATCACGGGGCTTCCCCATCTTCTCGTGAGTCTTAAAAATGTTGTCACTAATTCTCCAATCATCTAGATCCGAGCCTACTAGCCTCATCTGCCTCTACGTTTAACTCGCTTGGTATCCCCTTAACGTCTAGACTTAGGTTGTGTTTGTTTTGGATCTGCCATATGCTCTGAGCGATTTCATGCAGTTGTATTAGGTTGTTGCAAAATCGATGTCGGAATCTTGGACCACAAACTTTGGAATAATGCTTTGGAATGCGAAGTAGTGTTTCCACCATATATTCAAAACTTGTTCCAAAGCCCATTCCTTCCTCTTTCTACCTATTCATTTTTATTCAGATCCACAAACTTTTGCTGTGGTTTTTGGGCTTGAATTAGAATGTACTCGTCCGCTAAAATTTGTCCCAAACTGTTTCGTGGACTCGAACTCGATAGCAAGAGAGTGGCTTGCAAATGAAATATTACCAACCCATGCAGGAGGGAGTGCTTAACAAAATGATAGGCCAGTGTTGGCCAAAGTCATTTAATATTGGAGACATGTGAATCAGAGTTATGGACTAAAATTCGATGATGTCGACGCCGTTTTGGAAGCACCGGTAGAAGCTATCACCAGGAGACATGTTCCTTATTTCGAAGGTGGCCTTGAGGTTCATTTTTCCATTATTCCTGGGGCCACCGGAGAAACGAGTATGGTGGAAAAACTGGACAAGTGGATCCATTTCGATTGTCCTCCAGTATTTTACAGTGGCTCAAGACCACACTTTTCACTCAAGACGCTCTGGAAGTAAATGCAGGAGGAGATCAAGACTCTTCCGTATATGCCTGACTCGTCGGACTGTTCCTCTACCGATGACCGCAAATTCAAGCGGTGGGACTCATCCCTCAGAGGAGGAGCAAGCCGCAAAAATACACTACTTCAAAACGACCTCGCCCATATTTCTGGGTCCAAAAAGCTTGGCTTCTGGTTTGATGCAATAAAAACTTAGCTGAGAGATGGCAAAGATGTGATGATTCAAATGAGTGCTAAATCGGCAGAAAAGATTCAGTTTTTGCCGAGTTACGACAATTCAAAGTCAACTTGTCGAAATCCGACATTGCAACAACCTAAGTTTTAGACCACCCTTTCTACAAATGGTGGCAGCTGCCTGGTTGTCTGTGTAGATCAAAACGCCACTTCCTAGTAGGTTAGCGAATGTGTCATCACGCATAGCCGTGATGACCCCGGCATTCATGGCCCCGCCCACCACGGCTGTAAGCACGGGCGGGATCATCGGGTGCTTATACTCGATAGTAGAGCGCCCAAGGAGCAGTGGCTAACCTCGTCTGCTAATAAATATGAACCACCACTCTATCTATTCTTAGTGCAGGGCCTAAAAACCCTGTTGTTGTCATCCGCCTGTCCATTCCGCGGACATTCTCTGAAAGGGTTCAATACCACCGTATTCATTTGCCCAGACAGAATGACCTCATTCCAAATTTGATAGCGAAAAGCTCTCTAGTTGTACTGGATTGATGGATAAGTTCTCTTGGAACTTCTCCAAAGGTTCTCGCTAGAATTGTTCTGTCTAACAGAATAGATCAAACCGAGTGTGCAGATGCATCTACCTAAATGATTCTACTCCATGACCTGGATTCCATGGGAGGCGATAGTGATTTATGATGGTTTTATCGAAGTCGTGTTTTCCAGAATTCTAACTCACCTAATTCGTCGTTCTTGAGTTACCATTTGCGCTTGAGTGGCCAGTTACGAAATTGTGCTTGAGCTACCTCCCTCAATACTGCCATAGTCATGCGTATATCTGAATCATCCATGAGCAGATGCAGCGATGCTAATGTGCCGGACCAGCGAAGTCTATCATGCAGAGAAGAAATAGGGTTTTTACTTAAATCATGAAGTTTTTGCTGCGCTCTTGACAGCCTGTCTGCAGTTAGGGAAACATGCATAGATGATAGATCAATCGTGAAACCTAACCATGATGCGATGTGAGACGGGGCCTAGTTGCATTTTTTGCTTGCAAAGTGCCAACCTGTTGTTTCGAGGTCTTGCTTGACGATAGCTGTAGCTCGGGAGCATTCACGTCTAGAAGCATCCAATATTATGCCATCATCCAAGTAGATTGCGATCCCCGATCCGGATTCTCTCCATTTCTTTATGAATGGTCTCAACATCTTCGTGGAGATATGAGGGGCCGAAGAGAGGCCAAAAGGTAGTACCAGAAATTGATATTGAATGTTTTGCCATTCAAAACCGAGGTAGTCGATATGCTCTTGGCAGATTCTTAAGTGGTGATAACCTGACTTTAGGTCAAAAGTTGTCATATACCCTTGAGGTGAGAAAGATCGAGTACTAATCTTGATTTCTTACCAATTGCTACTGATAATGGATGAATGTGGAGATTGGAGAGATGGTGATCGGGAACTCTGCGTATTGCACCCGATTCGAGAAGTTCTGAAATTTCGGATGTGACGAAAACAGAATGCTCGAGAGCTGATCTTCTATTTTGAGAAATAGGTGGAAAAGTAGCAGTGGAATGAAACGGGATCGAGTATCCCAACATGATTGTGATCGAGACCAGAACTGAAGGTCCAAGAGCCAGCCAATTATCTATCTTATGGTGTATAGAACCGGCGAAAAACCCGCTAGTTTCTTTTGGAACAGTCCCTCCACCAATATCCCTCTCTGCAGCATCCTTTACATTGGCTTTTTCTTCTGTCGAAGTCGCGCTGATCTCTGGGGTGTGGACGACTATCCGGGAATCTCCTAACAGGAGACGAGTCTCTCTTCTGTAAATGTGTGCGGATTGCTCTTTGCTGAAAGTTTGAGCAGGGCCACGACTTGTATCCGTAGTGTTGCTGGAATCGGTCATCGAAGTTGAAGCCCTGCGAGTAAAGGAAAGCAGGAGGCCAAGCTGCTTCCCTTTTCTGAAAGGGCTGAGGAGCTTTCCTTTTGCGGGGTACGTCTTCCTCCTTCTTTTTGATCGCCTCCAAGAACTCACTCAGTCTTGGGTCAGTGATCTGAAGAGGTCCGACTTACTCTTATTGTCTAAAAATTGAAATACTTCTGGATGCGTATCCGCTATCTTCAGGGTTTCGTTTCGACTGTTGAGCTCCTAAATAACGTCCGACGAACGTATGGCGAAACCGATGCCCTCATATCCTTGTAGCGGGACGAGTTTACGAATTATAGATGCGTTAAACTCGAACTATCGTGCAAATGCTTCACGTTTGAAAACGGGTGCGGACGACGTGCTAGGCTGGGAATGTGTAATCGATTCTGACCTGACTGCGTCAGTAAACAGCTGAAGATCTCTTGCGGCTAGTCTCAATGCGTTATCCACTGTCTCTTCCTGAACCGGTTGGGGTGCCTCAAGCTGCTGATGCTCTTTTTCGTCCATTGTAGTGTTGCGAAATATAGCAGGGATAGTAGTGTTGCGAAATACAGCAAGGATGAGACGCGACCGCTCACTGCACGGTGACGAACCTGGATGGCCCGTCTTTGGCGTCCCTCGAGGATGCTGCGTAGGCTCCGCCCCAAATCCCGCCACGGGCGGGATCATACGAAATCGATAAGGCCGCGTGGATCCCGCCCAAATCCTGACCCGATCGGGATCTTACTGACCAAAGATCAATAGGTCAAAACAACTTTTTCGTGCAGAGCAATTACATGGCATTTGATTTGCCTTGGAGCTTCAAGACGAGCGTGAAGATCGGCGTTTGTAGATACTGTTCTAGCGTTTAGGTTAAGAGTATGAAGTAGCCTCTGTGGCGTGTCGCTTTCGTTCCACCTTGGTTCCAAATTTCTTCTGCAGGATCCGAAATTTGATCGCTTTTCACCGGTTGCCGTATTGCCCGACGTCTGAGACGGCAAGCGTCGAGCAGCTCTAGCCTCGGAGGGCGAGGCCTGTCCCGCCCATCGCCCCTCCCTTTCCGGACAATATCAGCTCTCTTGCCGAGGGCAGCAGTGCCGCTTACTGCTGCTGAAAGACGCAGCAGACCTGACCTTAGACTGTGAATGGAAAATCGATGGTTATTCAGCAGCTCTAGCGCGGACAAGAGTGTAAGTGCTCGCAAAGTGCTGCGAGATCGCGAGCGATCTGATTTTCGAGATTTGAACCAGCCCGGAGAATGGGGCCTCGCGTGAGTTTTTATACACAGGAGAAGTCTTTTTTTATTTCAACATGGACATACCTTTTTTCTTATTGTTCTCTATTCCTTTCTACTAGTAGTCTCGTTAATTTGTTCCTTCATGTCGCATATGCTTTCTACTGTGATTTTTTTGAATGTTTTGCACTGATCTCCGCATTTTCGTTATTTTATTGGTTTATATTAGACACCTGAGTCGACCGAGTCAAATCAAGTTTCGAATAAATCGATTTTCGAGTGACTCGATATGTCGACTATGCGAAAAGGGGCGAAAATCGATTTATTCGAAATACCGACAGTTTGAAGTTGAAAAATCGAGTATTTTCTTATGAGATATCGAGTTTTTTGAGATATCGAAAAATGTGCTGACTCAGCTGGTCAGCACCTCGGGCGCCGCGCTTAGATCAAAAACCATCAGTACATTCAAATTCAAATCAACGCGCCAAAGACAGAAACGCGCGCGAATCGGAAGTATTTAAACTTGACAATCGCTGAGGCCGTGACTCTCGTTTGGACTTCATCTACCTTTTTTCGATTACGCTATCCTTCAGATGAACAAAACTTTCATTGCTGTTTTGTGGCTTCCCGCGTTTCCCGCGTGGCATAACAAGGTTAGTTTACTCATTTTTATAGAAGTAACAGAGATAGCACAAACTGGTGCATCGGCCAATTTTTTTAACTGGGCCGACTTTTGGATACAGACAAAGCTAATCGATACACTACATATAGCTATCGACCTTTACACATACACGCGCACACTACCATCATCGATCTTTTCCTTTTGAAGGTGTGGTCAACATTCACCGTTAGCCCAAACAAGATAATCTGTTGCGTGAAACACAAATCAATCCGCGCACAAAGGCACGTCGGAACATTTCGTTTGGAGTCTCGTAAAGCACAAGCAAAAAGGTACGACAGCTACCGAAGAGTTTTCGCTTTTACAGACGTACATTTCTGCATACATTCCTTTTTTCCTTTTCAATTGCTACCTTCTTTCATTTTTTACATTTCGTTTTGTTGCAGTTGTTGTTGTTCATTTCAACAAAAATCAATACAACAACGCATCACCCACGCCAACACAGTAAGGTAGCATACACTTGCCAACGCACTCCAATACAATATCACAGTATTCATTCAGACTCACACCAGGCTGAACCAACGCCAAGCACGCATACACTGATTGCGCAGCATGCTGATCAAAGTAGGTAGTCACGTAGACCTCGAACTCGGTAGAACTCATTTTCATTGTCATCAAAATGGCCCCAACACTGAAATCACTCAAAGGCAGACTCACAAAAATGGCGAAGGTGTTAGAAGAACGGGTCAGAGACACAGAGCCACTCCTAGCTTGGGAGATACCCACACTCCAAAATGGGAACGAAACAATTGACCACCTAAAGCTAAAAAGGGTACTCTTCACCGAGCGCCTAAACACCCTCACTGAAGAACTCGCCACTCTGCACTCACTAGCTGAAGCGTTTGACCAAACGTTCGAAGCGCTTACAACGGAACAGCAGCAAAGCGAGCAAGCTTCGCATAATGAGTACCTAGAAGCAGCATGGGATCAAGAGACAAAAGCAAATACAGTCCAAGAGAGGCTGCGAGAAAAGGTAGCAGAGATCAACATGCGAATTGAATGCCTCGTATCAATCCAGCAGCAGAGAGAAAGAGAACGAGAGGATGAACGGCGCATGCGTGATCGTCCATCAGGAGAAGCAACCCCTGCGTCCACATCTTCCACTTTCATGCAGACAGTCCTACTCCGCCTAACCGTGCCCAAATTCTCTGGAAAGCGCCAAGAATGGGACATGTTCTGGGCACTTTTCAAGACGAACATCGATGAGCAGCCGATCTCCTCAATGATGAAGTACAACTACTTACTGCAGGCAGTGACTGGTGAAGCCAGGCAAGTAGCAGGGAGATACCAACTCATTGAGGCGAACCACAACATGGTAGTAAATGCACTCAAACAAAAGTACGGCCGCGACAGCTCGATAGTAGAAGATCTGCTCGCAGAGTTTGGAAGATGCAAAGCAAGCGGACCCTCAACGAGACAACAAATCGCCTTGTTGGACCACATAGCTGCGATAGTGCAGCAGTTATCCAGCAAAGGTGAGAACACAAACACGAAGCTATTTCTCAACTCAGTGTTGCGAAAATTCGACTCCCATACTCAAACAAAAGCGCTGGAAAGGCGCGAGTCCCTCAATGACATGTCCGAATGGACGTGGTCAAAGCTCTACACTCACTTGTCCGAGAAACTGGAGGTCAGGGACAAAGTGGAACGAGCCCAAGAAGCACTAAACCAGAAGCCACAAATACCACCACCACCATCACAATCAAAGATGACTACAGGGCGTCCGACATCCCAGTGCATCTACTGCAAAGCGACGTCACATCGTTCAGCAGAATGCAGGGAAGTACCAGAGTCTGAGAGGAAAACATTCCTCGTCAGGGATCAGTTGTGTATCAACTGTGGCAGAGCCAACTACAGGGTAACCGACTGTACATAGGAGCGAGGGATGCCGCAGATGTACCCAAAAAAACCATTCCTCTTACCCATGTCGAAGCAGCCAAGCAGGCACGATCCCATCCACTCAGCAAACCCAATCCAGAGCCTTTGTTCCGCGAGAACAGTCAAGGCCGCAACAAACACATACACAGCCGCAACCCAGACTTCAACTAACCACGGGACAAGCCAGGTTCACAGGAACGTAGCAAAACACACCTCGACAGGCATCACAAAACATCGTAACCTCTGAGGAGGAGCAACAACCAGAGACCTTGGAGATTAATGTAAACCATATAGCAAATACAAATCACTCACCAAAAACATTACTACTCACGGGTACAGCAACTATTCTAAGTCCAGGAGGTCCAAAGCAGGTGAAAGTTCTGATGGACACTGGATCAGAGTTGTCGTTCATTGACGAAAAATTGGTCAATGATCTACCAATCACGGGAACAGCAAAGCTTCGACTAAAAACGTTTGGCTCAAACACTCCTCTGGACAAAGAACATAGGATAGTGAAGGTGACTCTCCTCGACGAAGAACGAGGAGCTCACAACTACGAAGTGTTCGATTCGACCATAATCACAAGCACAACTTCAAAAACACATCTCACCAAAGAAGACTGAGACTATGTGAGTCAAAATCACCTAGTCTTAGCAAACGGTGCAGATAATGAATCCCCACAACTACTGATTGCATGTGATCACCTTTGGGAGCTAGTAGAGGGAAAGAATTGCAAGCTTCCATCCGGACTACACCTCATCACTACCAAATTTGGTTCCATGGTGTCTGGACGAATGTCAAATGTAGAAGCCCAAACTTCAGCACCACAACAGCCGATGCTCACTCAAAACGATATGGACACATGGGACCGGTACTGGTCTATCGAATCCTCGGGGACGAACGAATACACAGGACCCGAGAAGGATGAGAAGAGAATGCTTGACGAAAAAGTTCTTAGACACTTCAAGGAAACCGTAGTCAAGAAACCCGATGGCTACTACGTAAGGTTGCCTTGGAAAGATAACTTCAACACACTCCCAGAAAATAAAGAAATGGCGATAGCACGTCTCCGCAGTTTGTTGAAGCAATACCCACCTGAGCGATTGGCAGAAATAGAAAACACGTTCCGCGAGCAACTTCAGCAGGGTATTATCGAGGAGGTACCACAAACCAACAGACTCTCCACCAGGGGGAGAACGATCCACTATTTCTCCTACCACGTAGTATACACTCCGGAGAAGAAAACCACTCCGAAACGCATTGTTTTCGACGCATCGGCGCACCCGAAGGGTAGACTAGCTCTCAATGATGTCCTTCATCAAGGACGTCTCATGCTACCGAACATTTGCGGAGTTCTGATGAGATTCCGCATCGGTACTATAGCGACTATTGCCGACATCGAAAAGACCTTCCTTGAAGTCCGCTTACACGAGGTCGACAGAGACGCCACAAGATTCCTGTGGGTCCGTGACTTAACTCAACCTCCAAATAAAAACAACCTAGTTTTATACCGCTTCACAAGAGTCACTTTCGAGTTGAATTCGTCACCATTCCTGCTCGCAGCTACAATACACTTCCACCTTGAGTCATCGCCATTCAACAGCACAGTTGCACAGCAACTCAAGGATAATCTCTATGTTGACAATCTTGTGATGACGGCTGAATCGAGAGAAGAAGCGATGAAGCAGTACGAAGAGAAGAAGGAGATATCCAATTCATTGGAGATGAACACGCGGGAATTTACATCCAGTGATGAGACCGTCAGAAACTACTTCGACGAAAAGGACCGCTCGAGCTCTCTCCAAGTCAAGGTTTTAGGTATTGGGTGGAAGGCAAATACAGATACACTCACCATCAAATGCACAATACGTTCAATGAAAAAAATTACCAAACGGAACGTTCTACACAAAGAAGCATCAATTTTCGATCCACTGGGCCGAACAATGGAAAAAACTCTGTGACTCCATCGCAGGCTTTCAGAAAGAGTTACCAAGGAAGTTAGTGAAGAAATACTGGGAACAAAACCTTTTCATATTCACGGATGCAAGCACAATGGCCACAACCGCCTTCGTATACATTGGAAACAACGGAGTCCAACAGTTGCTGATTGCAAAAGTGAAACTGCCTTCAATCAAGGGAGCACACACCATTCCAAAATTGGAGATGAACGCTTTGACGATCGGAACAAGACTCGCCCGAACAACTTACACGGAGCTTAAAAAGATTGTCACGATCAGCAACATCTACATATTCACAGACTCAGAAATCACTCTAAACTGGGTGAAAAATAAAGAAACAGTGAAAGAAAAAGGTTTTCTAGTCTCGAATCGAGTGAAAGAAATCTACAATATCGCAAAAGCACTGAGTGACCAAGGAATCAGAGTCAAACTCGGTTACGTCAATACAAGGGAAAACCCAGCAGATTGCGGCACCAGAGGCCTCTCTTCAGAAGAATTCAATAACCACTTCTGGTGGAAAGGTCCGGAATTTATTCAACTTGCGGAAAATCGGTGGCCACTGGAAACGAAAACCTTCCCTCCAAATGACGAAACTGCGGAGTCACTTCAGGTGAACCTTGTAAGCTCGATCACCCCTTCGCTAGAAAAATGTAGCTCACTAACGTCGGCGAAGCGAAGAATGGCCTGGGCATTGAAGTTCATTCCCAAAACTTCACGGAATTTGCCTTCGGAAACGAAGCAGAGGATCTCGAAGAAAGTAGCTAAATTTGGAGAACCCATTGAGGGAGCGATTACAGCGACGGATATGCGTAACGCTCAGCATGTGATCACGCTTCTACACCAATCTCAATATGCAGAAACCATAACATCCGCCACATACAGGAAATTAAATCTGAAACAGGACGAGGATTGCATATGGAGATGTTGGGGAAGACTAGGGAAAAGCTTCTTGCCATTTGGTGCGAAAAACCCTATTTTCATAGCTCCCAACTCCCAGCTGGTCATTCTACTCGCACAGCTGGTCATTCTACAAGCACATGGACAGCTTAACAGATCAACATCGAACACAATCGCTGAGGTTCGAAGGAAGTTCTGGATACCAAAATTGAGGCAACAAGTCAAGATGATGCTAAGAAAATGTGTGCCATGCCAACGCTTCAATAATTTGCCGTTTCGGTATCCACCCATGTCAGATCTACCTACCACTCGAGTCGTCCAAGCTAGGCCGTTTTGTCACATCGGTCTTGACTTGTTCGGACCACTGAAGGCGAAATGTGCAGGGGAACCCCAAAGAAAAACATACGGATGCATATTCACATGTATGACGGCGAGAATGATACACCTCGAGCTGATGAAAGATGCGACAGTAGGCTCATTTCTAAATGCCATACGCAGATTCATTGCTCGGAGAGGCATTCCAAAGTCAATAACAAGCGATAATGCCTCCACATTCATTCTAGCAGGACACGTAATGAGAAAAACATACGGATGCATATTCACATGTATGACGGCGAGAATGATACACCTCGAGCTGATGAAAGATGCGACAGTAGGCTCATTTCTAAATGCCATACGCAGATTCATTGCTCGGAGAGGCATTCCAAAGTCAATAACAAGCGATAATGCCCCCACATTCATTCTAGCAGGACACGTAATGAACGAAACGCTAACTGATCCAGACGAAGAAATACAATCGTTCATGGCGAAGACGCACATACACTGGCATACGATCACCCCTTACGCCCCATGGCAAGGGGGATTTTACGAAAGACTGATAAAAGATATGAAGCGCTCGATGCAAAAAGCTCTAGGAAAAAATCGGTCGACAAAAATACTCTTTCAACGATTCTGACAGAAGTCGAGAGTTGTCTGAATTCCAGGTCGATCACGTATCAAGAAGACGACATTCGCGACATCGTTCCGCTGAGACCAATAGACTTTTTGCAAAATCACCTCACGCTAACCCACGAAATTGCGACTGAAGGAGTCGATACACAAGATCCAGACTATCACACACCCGCAGAAACTGCGCAAATAAGGACGCGCTTTGAAGCAGTATCAGCGCTGAAAAAATCGAGTGAAATCGTCAATAAGTTCTGAAAAGCGTGGAACGATAGTTACCTCACATCCCTGCGCGAACAGCACCAAAAATACTTGAGTCAAGGTCGTAGTACCCCTCTCATTCCTAAGCTGGGACAGGTAATTCTGTTACAAGAATCCCTCCAACCCAGGAATAAGTGGAAACTAGGGCGTATCACAGCAATCCCGCAGACGCAAGAGGGTGCAATAAGACAAGTAGAAGTCACGCTAGCGAACAAAACAGTTCTGAAAAGGCCAGTCAACATACTTGTTCCTCTTGAAATACCCGACGGGAGCCAGTGCATAACTATTTCGAGTCCAGCGAATCTAGGGTCACGAAACCACTCTCCACAAAACAGTCCGGAAGTACGATCCCTAGCTAGGCAAACTGACATCGAATCGTTTAGGGGGAACGAGCTAAACACACCTAAAAATGCCCCACTAGTAGAAGATATGCCTGAGAACTAACCAACCCGATCGGCTCTGTGGCGTTTCTCACCCTGACAGCCGGCTAATTAGAGGTGCGAGCCAAGTGTGAAGCGCCTTTGGCAGATTTCTATCAAACCTGGCATACCCCACTAAAGCTATGATGTTCTCTTATGAGTCCTCGATTAAATGCAGGGAAAGGAAGTAAAATTGGTAAGTGTTAAGTTAAAGTGGTCAGGTGAAATTATTAATAATTGGAATGCGTTCATGAACTCCACACAAGCCACGCTTGCCCGCATAGCCCGACAGCAGCAGGAGGACGCAGAAAAGCTCTTTCAAGCACAGTTGAGGACGTTAGTCCAGATCAAGGACATAGCCACGCAACCGTAGCAAGATGACATCACGGAGTGGATATACCACGAACAAAAGCCAGCCACATCGGAAACGATCGAATCAGAGCCTTTCAATGTTGTCAGTGCCAGACGCCGGTTAAAGGAGCTGGAAAAAGTCCAGGACAGGAGCTTTAGCCGTAGGAAGACACTTTTGTTCAGACGGGAGGACACGATTCTACTTTGCACATTTTGCTGTTCTGTAGGTGAGCACGCATCAGATGCGTGCTTCAGAGTTTTGAGGGTAGAAGACAACAAACGCATTGTAAGTATTGTAACAGTGAAGACCACCACGCAGCATTATGCCTCTTACCGGAGGAGAAGAGGCGTTGTACAGAAGTAATCGCAAGCTGAGAATACTTCTCAACAACCCAGTAAGCTTGGAATTCCAAACATTTTCTTGAGGCACACACTATCCATAGACAAAACGAATCACTCTGATGAGATACTCCCACGAGATATCACACACAGACATCCCACACCTCCATCTTCCCCGGGCCCCAGTGTGCTGACTCGGCTGGTCAGCACCTCGGGCGCCGCGCGTAGATCAAAAGCCATCGGTACATTCAAATTCAAATCAACGCGCCAAAGAGAGAAACGCGCGCGAATCAGAAGTATTTAAACTCGACAATCGCTGAGGCCGTCACACTCGTTTGGACTTCATCTACCTTTTTTCAATTACGCTCTCCTTCAGATGAACAAAACTTTCATTGCTGTTTTGTGGTCGTGCACTCATGTATCTTTGTATTTTCTACTCGTTTGTTTATATCGTTGTTGCTTCGTATTGTTCGTGTTTAAATGTTCTAATAAAGGTTTAATTACCCAAGTTTGAGGTCTTTCGCTGCAGGTTAATATCCCAGTCGTGTCGGTTATTCGTTGCTATCTTTGTGCTGCTCTGTAGAAAGTCCCGCGTGGCATAACAAGGTCAGTTTACTCGTTTTTATAGAAGTAACAGAGACAGCACAAAAAAGGCAGTAATTCGGCTATTCGTCAAGTAACTCGATATTTTCATTAACCCTTAGAAGTGTCGAATTACAATTGAAAGCTGACGCTGAAGCATCAGTCCGTCTATTCTATTGTGTGTATAGTGTGTATATTTGAGGGTGGCCTACGAGTGCACCACGTGGCATGGCGTGTGGAGTACTGCTGGCAGCGCTCCAGCAGACAACAGGTGGCTATCGATCGCCAGCTCGCGTCATGGCGGGCGGTGCACCCGCACGACACCCCGAAATATACACACAATATACGCACCATATATTCAACTTCAAGTGCTTGCAGTAAATCGCTGTTAGCCGGTCGAAGTATGCTCATGGAGAATTTCAACTTCTCATTTCTGAAATGGCCTCCACAATTAGTGAGCTGCCATGGTTGTGGTATTCGCTTTTTTCAGCGCCACAGCGTGAGTTAGCGTGAGTTAGACCTGAGTAGCACTTCCACTTCGAAACACTAGTGTTTCTATTTCAGAAGCAGAGGGCGAAAAAAGCACGTCTTTACCAAGGAAGAAAACACCGATGAGCCTTAAAGCGGCAATGAGTGATAGACCAAATTGGATTTGACGCCCGCAGTGTGACTCCTGCGCTAATGTTGAACATATCGCATTTACTTGTTTCCTTGTTCTTGCTATGTTGAAGAACTTGCTATACTATTCACCTCTCTTACCTACTTACCTCATTATTGAAACTATTCTGCATTTAGAAGCAATAATAAATTTTCCATTGTGAATTTTGTGGTGTTGTGCGTTGAATTTACTTGAGAAAGCCCCCCCCCCCCCCCCCATCTGCTCTTGTAGGATTATGCCCAGACAAACCTTCGGAACTTTAGCGAAGCTCACCAAATTTCGGCACTTCCGCGGAGCTCGGTTTAGTATCGAGGGCGCAGGACGCGCGACTCTCGGNTGAGAAAGCCCCCCCCCCCCCCCACCATCATCGGCTGTTGGTGGATTATGCCTAGACAAACATTCGGAACTTTCGCGGAGCGTACAAAATTTCAGAGCTTGACATATAATCCAAAAAACTTAACTATAATTACTTACTATTGGAGCCCGATTCTAGGAACTTCCGCAGAATATGACGTTATTGAGCAATTTTTCAGTGCTTCCGAGACGCAGAGAAAAGGCTAGTTTCGGATCTTCTGCGGAGCTTTGCGTTTTTCGGAACTTCCGCGGAGCTTGGTTTAGTATCGAAGGCGCGCAGCACGCGCCACTCTCGGAACTTCTGCGGAGCCTTGACGTCATCCGGAAGCTCCGCGGAACTTCCGACATGAGAACACGTCTGGAACGGTTTCACAACTTCCGCGGAGCTTTGCGAAAAATACGACGATCAGGGATAGTATCGTACCAAACAGCATATTTTCATCCGATTTTTGCAGTGATATGTCCTATCTTGACTTCAGCTAGCTATGCAAGAGGCCGAAGTGAAATAATGGAAATGAGGAAATAATGAAAATGAAAATTTCTCGCTTGTTTTTATCCAAAATCTACTACAGAACAACCTAATGATTACATCCATATTTTATTTTATTTTATTTTATTTTATTTCATAATGACGAATTTCGAGTGAAGCTGTCAGGTAAGGGCACTTTATATCAGATGCGTGCGACTGACGCGCGTGCGACTATATGATGAAGAATAGGGGCCACTTGCACAGCAGTCGCACGCGCTTGCGTTCTCGCGACGGCCACGCTTTCTTTTCATTGAGAATTTCATGCCGCGTTGACCGGTCTTCATCGAAAATCTTTCGCAAATGGATGCGTGCGCCTGATAGTCGCATCTGGTATAAATTGCCCTGTAGATGCTCGCTCGGAATTATTATTAAAACTACGAAAGTTCCCTGGAGTTTCATCAAAAATGAGTTTTTCTATGTTATCACTAGAAATAAGACCTGATGTAGGTACGTAGCATACTTGGAAAGCACACCTGCTGAGAGTGTTTCTTCAGTAAAGCAGCTCTGGCTGTGCTACAAAAGCACAGCGTTGTCGCAAGTTGTGGAGACGTTCACCGCTCCACATCTTGCGAGACCAAAAATAAGGGGTCTCGAACCCGTCAAACGTTGCTCAATCTTCCCCGATGTTGAATGGCAATACATTTGGCGAAGTTTGCTTGGCAACCTCGCAGACGAGCTTGCAAACTAGCCAGGCAAACGAACCCCGTCAAATGTATTGTCAAACAAGAAGTCCCGTAAAATGTGTTGCCAAACAAGAAGTTCCGTAAATTGTATCGCCACACAAACCTTGCCTTTTGTATAGCCAAACAAAGTTGAACGCGCAAAAATTTTGATAGCACTGAGAATCGAACCGTGGTTCTGATAATGCGACTCCGCTACCTTACCAACTGCGCCATCCGAGTCGACACCGATGATGATTGAATCACCTGCTAAGAATGAAGTGAACATATTAACCCGTAAAATGTATCGTCAAACACATTCTCTTGCCTTTTGTATTGCCAGACACATTGTCTTGCCATTTGTATTGCCAAACACCCGTAAAATGTATCACCAAACACATTCTCTTGCCATTTGTATCGCCAAACAGAACCTTTGGTCATTTTCCCGTGAAATGTATTGCCAAGCAAAATTTTCTCCCGTAAACTGTCTTGCCAAACACATTTTCTTGCCAAATGTATTGCCATTTAACATCAGAGTTACCCGTTCACTGGGATTATGGTCGATTTCATTTTGAGCAAATTACGCCACTCTTGGTTGATCTCGGAACTTCCGTGGAGCCTGTTCGAAACCTCCGCGGAGCCTATTCGGAAATTCAGCGGAGCTCATTCGGAACTTCGGCGGAGCTTAATCGGAACTTCCGTTGGGTCACTCGCAGTAGGTCCCATGATAGCTCCGCGGAAGTTCCGAAAATTTGTCTGAGTGGGGCTTTTGAGCACCAATGAGCTCGAACGCCGAACAACAGCCCTGTAAGGACCTATCGTTGGAGTGCTATGACAGCATTTTAGGGTGACAAAATCTCTGAAAATGCGGTGCTGTAGAGCGACTATGACATGCTAGTGGGGTAACCTTTTGAAGACACCTGTTATTGTCTTTCCAAAACGGCAGCTCTACTCGAAGTGTCACGCGCATAGAATTGCTGTTGCTGTAGGCTAGAGCTGCCCGATTGTCTGAGGTGGTGTACGGGATACCGAGGCAGGTGTGCTGGACAGGCAAGTAGACTTTTTCCCCATAATGGGCAGCCCTGCCGCGGTGTGTTCAGCTATCACAACATGTAGTCGCCGACCTTATTGGATCAAGGAAGCTACCTTGCGACAGATACTGTTAAGACGGTGGGGACTCGTGACAGTGGTTTTCTCTCAACTGGGCTTCCAAATGTTTAGAAAAGTCGAACTCCTCAGCTACGGGAGGATATGCCTTCGCAGCTTGACACCCACTGTCGCATCCAGCGGGTTCCCTGACGATCGTCACCCATCGCTTTAATTTTGGACCAAGATTATGACTAGTGGACGAAGACCGAATCAGCCGTTGATTGTAAATATCTCCCGAGCTTGTGCCTGAACAGGATGGAACAAGTTTTGTGCAAGTTGGTAGAAGGATAGCTTTCAAAAATTTGCAGAATAAATGCTCATGGGTGACCATCGTCCGTACATACACCTACTTTGCAATGAAATAGCAACAGAAAGACACACAAATCCACATTGATCCAATCCCCGTCAAGTTGAGTGTATCGAAACGAGCTGAGCAGCTTCTCAGAAACTCCATCGTTACGGCAGCGCCAGGAACAGCACCCCATCAGCAATCTTCGAAATACCATCAACCTTGGATAACTGCACCAAGGTTGTCATGCGATCTACCGATCGCTCTCATGTCCAGATTTGAGATGGCAAGCCTTTCGCATCATCATTACATAGCCCGGGCTTGACACTACCATAGTGCTTTTTGACTAAGCACTTCTTGGAGAGGAAAGAGTTCAAGACTTCTTCCTTGTATATTAACACCCGTGACGATATGTACTCTACTCGCACTTTGTAGATTTATTGAACAAGAGATCAACATATACAAGAATGTATTACCCTTACGGTAGATCTTAACAACGTAAGCAAAACAAGCATTCTCAAAAAGTGTCAATAGTACAGGGATGATCTGAGTATCTAATAATCAGCTGGTTGTGGTTTGCGATCCACAGTACAAGAAAATATAATATTACAGTATTAAATGCATTGTACAGATAGTTTTCACCGAAACACAACAGGATGTATGTACATTATCCATGGGTGGTGTCATCTTCCACAAAATCATATGCCTGCTCCTTCGTAACTACATCGATGTGAGAAACCTGTAAGATGAGAAATACGAAATCGCTTGGAAGAGAAGCACCGCATATATTATTGGAAGTACAGAATGCTGTAATTTTTTCTAGTATTTTCTTAGCTGTTGCTGGAGCATGAGCTAGAACACAATGCTGGAGCATGAGTCAAGTGACTCAGTAGTTCGAAAAGCTTAGTGTGTGACACTTTTCTCACGGAAAATTATAGACATTTACACATTCGTACAAAATCCTACTCACCTTGTTCCTAAACTTCACACCGTAGTATTTCTCAGCCGATTCAAGCAATTCCGGCCGGAAAGTGGTTGTAATGAACTGCGCGTTTTCGGCTAGTTCATGGATCATATCTGAAAAGTCAAATATGCATTCACAAGTATGTCTAGAACAGGTATATATACTATGCTCACCCGCAACAGCCTTTCGATGTTGTGCGTCAAGAGCTGCGTCGATTTCATCGAACAAATAAAATGGTGCTGGGTCACACTTTTGAATCGCGAAGATGAGTGCAAGTGCAACGAGTGATTTCTGTCCACCGGACAGCTGCACCATTTCCCTCGTTTCGGAATTGCCGTTAAACGATACCTGCAATTACAAACTAGTTTTCTAGGAAGCCCGTTCACCTTCTTCAATCTCAAGCAATGCGCCTTTTTGGCTGAATAGCAGTGGAAGCGTGTGGCGCGGTGGTAAGAGGCTCGCTGCGCACGCACAGGGTCGATGGTTCGATTGTGCCCATGGCCAACCAAGCCATCTATCCCTCCGGGGTCGGTAAGTTGGTACCGGAGGAGTCTGGGAGGATAAAGCGCTGATTTGATTCATCGGATGCCCCCCGCAAGTCACTGTACAGGGCACATACGCATTCAACGCCTCTACGATGCTCAGATGAAGTCGAATGCGTGGCGCATCCCTCGTGACGGGATTGATCAAAGCCGACCACTTTATCCTTTATCCTTTAACAGTGGGGGCATTAACAGGGGAGAAGAAATGCTGCACCACCATACAAACTATGTGGAGAAATAATCAGAACACCTTTATCCCAACGCCGACGAAGTTCTCTACCAAATGAAGAGCCTGGTCAGGCTGTGACGCATCCATCGTATCCTAGAAAGAAAGTTACTGAATGCGTGCTATACGCTAAAATGAGAAAGTAGGTCAAACGTACATCTTTACCCGTCTGTATTACCAAAGAACCACTCCCGTTCGGAACCAATTTTTGGAAAACTTCAGCAAAATTCTTCGAGACCTGGAAAAGTTGAGTAACCAGAGTTTAGAGGATATTATGCAAATATTGTCGTCTTGAATGGCATAAGAATAGTTCTATTTAGATAGTTCGTAGTAATTATCCTAACCTGCTTGAAGGTCAGTTGGATTGCCTCGTATTTCCTCGTATCCAGAACTTGCAAGAGATCTTCGATAGACTAAAAAGAAGAGTTTTAATTTACTAGCAGCGATTCTGAGAAGACTCTTACTATCAAACTCAATAACAGCATAAATACAATTTTTGTCTTTGTCCCAATAAAAAAAACATTAAGAGGGAGTTGAAGATACCTTTTGACTCTTTTGTTGCTCTTCCATTCGTTTCGTGAGATCCTCTTTCTGTGAGGCAGCTTGTACAAATTGATCCAAAGCCTTAGAAAAATAAATATTCAGCGAATAATTTTATATCAGGAAATCAAAACGATACCTTTTTGTTAACATTCTCATACTTCTTCAGCTCATGCATGCACTCCGCTAATTTCTTATCCAGCTGCTTCGTCGATAAGCCCTGATACTTTGAGAACGCATCCGTTGGCAGAGATCCTAGTTCACGAATCTGAATTTCGCCATGTTATACATTTCCATGAAAACACGCACAAGTATAAGCTTACCTTTTTCACGCTTTCTTCCCGTTTCGATTGCAACGTGCTTTGCTTCGTGAAAATTATATCTGCTTGCTTGGAAAAGTCTGCCAACTGAGCCTCCAAATCCTTTTGTTGTTCCTGTCAAAACAGAGCATTGTGATTTCTTCGCTCGAATATCATCCATCCCGCCGTAACTAGAAAATAGTAGTACCTGCACATCTTCGAGCTCTCTATTCAACTTCTCTGCGCTTTCATCGTATTCCATAAGGCATTCATCTAACTCAGCAATACGACGAACAATCTCATTCAGCCTATACCATTGATTATACCATTAATTTATTTTATTGATAGAACATTTTACCACCAGCCCGAACGCACCTTTGAATAACCGAGTTGAGTTCAGCGGATTCAGCTTGCAAGTTATGTCGTTTTTCGTCAACCGCAATGTCACTGATCCTCTGAAAGAAACTCTATGAGCAGCGTAAATTGGCCACAGGATTGCAGATCATGTCAGGTGATCTTGGAGGGTATCACCATGATCCGGTACTTATTAAAATGTAGTGAGGGCAAGGTAGACATTACCACCCATGACAACCACAAGTACTGTCACTGATCAATCTGCTACTTACTACTCGCCCCCCCCC
>JARK01001453.1:458930-484031 GCA_000688135.1 Ancylostoma ceylanicum | reverse complement strand
CACCACCTATGAAGCTGCTACTGCTGACATACATGAAATAGACAAATCTAAACGTATCTAAAGCTCCATACGTCGCTCACTAGAACAAAAATGTAGGAAACATAGGAATACACACTTACCGCAGTCAGGCTATCTCGTTTGCGGAGCAGATTCGTGGTCAACTGATTTTCCAGCCTTTGTTTTGTTGTCTCGAGAGCGCTGCGCTCCTTCGCCACCTGATCCAGTTTCTGCTTCTTCTCCAAGATTTCCCTCTGCAAATGAACCATGAAATTCAAATTTACTGGTAGTACTGGTACCAATCGATCACAAACATAACCAACTCCTTACCTGTAGCCGCTCACACTCGGCTTGCTCGTTTCTGCTAAGCTGTGAAAGAAACTCGGATCCAATTTGCCCTTCGTATCCTTCCAACTGGGCACGTAGCTCACGCACACGATTTCGTAAGTTGAGCAGTTGACCTTTCTGAAAATAACGAAATGGGGATAGGCAGAGTCACGCTTCAAGGTTTATCAAATCCAAGCGAAGAAATAGTGGGATATCCTCCTCAAAAACGGATTCCGAAACCAATTATGACTCAAAATTCTCAAAAAGTGTGCTTTTCGTAAATTTTTGCTGTAAACACAAGTGGAGATGCTAATTAAATTGAACAATCGCAGATTTAGGCATATAATCAGCGAAAAAAAACAAGTAAAATCCAGCCTGCTGTAAGTAGGCCCAAGCCTCAAATTGCTCTACAATTAAATTGTGAAATTAAAAGTTGTCTCACCTTTGGTTCCCGATTTCTACCCATCGCATGCAGTTGTTCGCTGGCATAACGTTTCTTCTCTGTGAGGTTACGATGCTGTTGTTTGTAAACGCGCATATCATTGTCAGCCTGAGTGTGAAGAAATTGTGTTGCATGCAAGAGATGAAAATCACAAAGTGGTAGAGCCAGTTCTACAACAAATTTGATTTCACTACAGCATGCTAAATTATCTCTCGATACACATTTGTAGTCTCGTAAAGTATGATATGAGCACATGATGATTACCAGTTACTTTTATTTATAAGATAGTGCCGATTTCTGTTGTACATATTATAGCAAACTTATTGTAATTACTGATTTTAAAAGTACTGTACACACGTGAGCTTTGTTTCACGTCTTTGAATAAATAAATAAATAAATAAATAATGATTATAGTATGTCCATTTTGTGGTCGCGTTCGGGCGCCCCGTTCGCCATGTCACGCGGCGTACTGCTGACGGCGCTCCAGCAGCCAACCAGCTGAGTATTGATCACCAACACGCGCCATGGCAGGCGGTGCGCTTGCATGCCACCCCGAAATATACACACTATAGGTAAAACATGGCAACACAACAGTTATTTGGGTGGAAGATCAAAGAAATTATGGATTTGTTCACGAAACTTGCATACCTTATCAATTTCCATTTGAATCTTCTCCACAGCGCTCATTTTCTCGTTTACCTTTCGCTGCATCTCAACTAGTGTCATCTGGAAAGAACAACAACTAAATTTTCGCATCATATGACGCAGATCAGACGAACATCCCGCGCACCTGCAGTTGATCTCGGTTCATCTGTTGCGCACGAATACTTTTGTGTAACTCAAGCTTCGACCTTTTAGTGTCAATATAACCACCAGTGAGAGCACCGCGTCTTGATATCTAAACATGAAAAATGGTTAACGATGTAAAGGACATTGGTGCGATGAGTAAAGGCAAAATTACCTGGTCACCGTCGAGAGTAACACAATCAAAACCTTCGCTTCTTGCAAAACGAGCACCAAGGTGGAGATCACGAACAATCGCAGTGCCTAGACGGCCAAACATCGAATAAAAGAGGAAAATGGAAGGAAATTTAGTCAAACTCACCAGCAAAGACATTACGGAATACAGCATCATAGTATTCGTCGTAATCGAACACATCCAGGATAGCACGGCCATCCTGAAAGATACTTGCTCGTAGCTTCCAATAACTCCTCTTCAACTTAATGTGAAAGGTTCGAAACACCCACAGCATCTTGATATTCCTTCCGTGGAGGTGCCACAATTCTGTTCACTGGGAAGAAATTGCATTCACCAGGCAAGTTTTGCTGGTTGAACTGCTTCATTATTTTCAATGCGACTCTGTACAAAGCATATATGTACATACAACAACTAACAGTGGAACTATTTCTCTTTCCACACTCACCTGTCATCGGAAACCACATGGAACAATAAGCGAGATCCAGCTGTGATTTCTACAGCTTGGAAGTAAATAGGTTCGCAGTCTATGAGATCCAGCAGAAGACCTAGTAAGCTCATTTTGGTATAAAGGTTTGTGCAGAAGAAACAAGAACGGACAAACCATGGTATCCTTTTACGACATCATCATGGCGGCCGTCATGGTTGTTGTCACGGAACCACTGGACAATTCGTCGCACACCTTCGACTCCATTCGTTATAGACTGAACAGAGCATTAACGGGTGCCATAATGGAACTTGGACCCTCCGAAGCTTTTAATTTTCATGCCAAAACCACGTGACGCAAAGTTACATGATTAGGATGTTATCCATAACCAATAAAATGATAGAATTACCCTGGGCGCCAAATAACGCATCTGCTGCTCCATCTGAGCCAGTTCAGCATTCATTGTAGTCAACTGCTCACGCACTGCCTTCTCTTCACGAGTCGCATCCCTAGAACAGCATTACTGAAAAATCACCACAAAAAACAAACGATGACTTTTCAGCTCCAATGCTCACAGCTGCGCCACCATTGCTCTATCGAACTCTTGCTTCAGACGGCCGTGTTCAGAACTAGCTTTGTCCATTCTGATGTGATTCTCTTGTAGTTCCACGCCAAGTTCCTGGATGGAAACATTTCTAACTAAAAAACTGAACGTCTGTGGAACAAGAGAGTAGCGAATACCTGGACATGAGCAGTAAGTTGTTCTTCCTCACGAGTCTCATCCTCGAGACTTTTCTCGATATCACTTATTTGTTCCTCAGTATCTCCAATTTGTCGAGTAATGTGGCGAACCTCACGACGAAGAAAAGCATCGCGTTCCTCTGCCGATTTGAATTGGTCTCTGAATACAGCGCATACTATCTTGATGTTTATATAGCACATAGAATAATACAGCGCAGTACGGCAGTCTTGGCGTGGTGATAAATGTATGTGAAAACAACGAGAATGATCTTCAACTTTACGAGAAGCGCAAGGAACTTAAATATACAGCGGGACTGGATCTTTGTTTGGTTACGACTGTGACTTATCCAAACGAAAGTAAAAAGTAGTGAGTAGAATTTAATCTTGAATCTTATCTTAGCTGAAACTTTGTGGAATACCTATCCGCTCTGTGGAATTCCCAAGCCACAAAGAAGGGGACTACACCTAGCTGGAATCATCTTTTTATACACTTTTAAACAACTATAGAAATGAGAGAATCCCACTTTCTAACAACAACTTCGCATTGAGGCACTTTATTCGAGATGTGTGCGTCTGACGTGCGACTGACATGAACCTAGCATAAACTGCCTTATAGCAAGCATGAAGAGCTTGGATATGGCTGAGGTGCACCTACCAAAACCAAAATCATTCAGAAGCGTAAGGAGAAAGCAGAAAGTAAGCAGAAAAAATATGATGTGAATGGAGATAGAACTGCACTTAACATATCAAAGCTAAACCCACTTGTGACCTTGTTTCGCAAAAAGCTCTTTTGATCTCGTTTCAGCGATACGTATATCAGACGACAGAGCAGATTCTTGTTCAACGAGTTTCTGCAACATGACGTTTTGCAAAAACACTAAGAAATTCCAAAAACAAGTAATGTATAAATCGAACCTGATATTTTGGAGAAATTCGTTCCAACTCTTCCTCCTTTTCACGAATCTCCGCCTTCACTTGATTCAAAACATCTTCTGCCCTGTTGCGTCCGCTCTTTTCCCTAGAAAATATGAGAGAAAATAGCGAAAACAAAAAAAACAAACAAAAAGAAAATATAAGTGTAAAAACACAGTGGAACGCTTTAAAAACGTACTTCTCAACGTCTTCCTTCAAATCGTTGATCAGCAGCGCCAACTCGGCTTTCTTCTCAAATCTTTCGGCTTGTTCCGCCACGAGAGCTTCCTAAACGCGCTATAGGAGTTGAAGATCCTAGAAAACACATGGGGAATTCACCTTTTCTTCTTTCATCCCTTTGAAGCGGGCTTCCAGTTTTCGTTGTTCGGCACTCGCACGAACACCACGCGCTTGAACTTCAACAAGCTCGCTGCTTACCTAGATAAAAAAAGAGTAACTATTAAAAAGGGAAAAAAGAGAAGAAAATTAATGATTATGCCATACGTAAAAGTATAAAAGTAAACTGATAAGAGTACCTTAGTCTGTCGAGAGCTGAGCTCCTCTCGCTGGTCTAGCAACCTCTCCAGCTTCTTTCGTGTTTCATTAGCTTCAGTATCATAGATCGTATACTCTATTGAGCGCTTCATTTTGTCCCACTTTTGATACTCCTTCAGGTCCTCTTTCTCCTCCTCCAATGTTTTCAAGCGCTCATCGATATACGACAACAATGTCTCAATCTTTTTCGTCTTATTATCTAAAATTTGAAATATTTCGTTATGCAAGCACAATGTGAAACAGAAGTTCCAGTGTTTTGGACAATTTTATTGCCCAAACTCTAGAATCACAAATAGTGTATATCTTACGTGTCTCCTTCAAGATTTTGAGGCTTTCTTCTTTTCTTTCGTCATAGACGCGAGTACCGGCAACCTCGCGAAGAAGCTTAAGCCTTAAAACACCACGTCCTGCTCCAAATTTGAAAATTACAAGACAAGGAGCAAAAACAACAGGAAATAACGAAAATAGAAGGGAATATCAAGCGAGGAGATACCTGTGGGAATCGGGAGCAGTAGCCAGCTCGTTAATTTTTCCCTGTTTAACAATGTAATACGGATTAGATCGCGAAAAGCCCGCCGATTCCATCAAATTTACAACCTAAAACGCACAGTGTTGCATAAAACACTCCGAAGAAGTGTTCGATGAGCAAAAGGGCTTACCTCAGCACGAGGAACCATCTTGCCGTCGATGTAATACTGATCCTTCTTCTGACCAACTTGGCGAACAACTCGTACTTCGGTTGCCTCGATCTAAAGTGCATAATTGGACGTTCAACTGAACGGTGTAACTACACTCTTTATTCACTCACAGCAGGAATCCGTCTGTCAGTGTTATCAAAGACAATTTCCACACGAGCAGTGTTGATTCGAGGGCCTGTACCTTCGTGCAAAACTCCCATTCTTTGTTCGGAACGGAGATGACTGAACTCATCACTCAGCACGAATTGAATGGCTGTAAAGAAAAGGATGAAAATAAGAAAACGGCCATGATATGGCATCAGAATGCTGCAATTCCGGTGCTGTTAAAGCGATGAAACTGAAGAAAAATGAGGTGAGAAGGTAAAGCCAGAATGTGATAATCTATCAAGAGTCTTTTCAGACCACGAATATGCAATTTTTCAGGAAATCTACTCGACCTGATCGGCAGTGTAGAAAAAAAGCCCTGTATCCTACATCCTACACTCTTTTTAATAGTACATCATGACATGTTAACAAGTAGTCGAGTCATCATCATTTTGACAGTTAAATGTCAAGTTTTTCAACAGTAAAATACCTACCGAAAAAGAAGTTGGACTTCCCACTGCCATTACGTCCTACAATTACATTGTGACGGGGCGAGAAGCTGTCGATACTTGTTACCTCACGGTAGCTGCGGAAGCCGGTTATGTTAACCTGAACGAGAAGGATAAAAACGCCTTGGTGAGTAAGTACTGAGTCCTACAAAAGCTCACCTCTTTTATATGCATGGCTTCAGATCAGCGTTCCCATAGACTACCTAAAGACAAGGAATTGCCAATCACTCTGCTACTTGAACAACTCCTGACGGAGTGCTCTTCAACTAAAAACGTTTGAAGAACAACTTGAGACGGCCATCAGAGAATTATAGATGGTGAATCTTTGTCGGATTGGTAGGCGCGAGGAGTGTTCTCCCAGATCTCGCTGGAGGCGGCTTTTTGATGCCTTGATCACGGAAATTGCATTTTTTTTAATCATTGCGCGTTCCGTAGAGCAACAACGAGACTATGGAGGCAGAGTGAAATAAAATGAGCTTCAGCAGGGAAACGACCGTGCCAGTTATAGCTGCAGCGGCACTATTCCACATTAGGGGCCCCAAAATTTTCAAAAAATTCTTTTCGTCGAAACTTTGTATAGGGGGGTTAATTGAGGTGTTGAACACGAATATGGTACTCATTTTGTGCCGTAGCTTCGTAGATAGGACTACGGGTCAAAACGGACATGATGTTCGTTCTCAGCATCTTGAATGACTCCTTCGAGATTCAGCAAAAAATGCTCTGGGGATCTTGGCAGCAGAAGAAGCAAAACTGTGCCTTGTCACCATTACTTTGATTTCGAATGCAATTGCTTTGTCAAAATTGACATTCCCTCCTTCCTTCTTCCTGTTTCTTCTGTGAATCTGTGACGAACTTTACAGAATGGCAGCACGGCTTGACTCTCTAGCGCACAAATATGAATGGTGTAAAGCTCACTTTCATAGTTCAGAACGAAAAACAAACAAAACATGGAAAGCGAAGAACACAAGAACTTTTGCGACGAAATTTTCAGATTGACCGCATAGCTCGGCGTTCGGGCACCCAAGCATGCATGGCGTACAGCACAGCTTCACAATACGGAAAGAAAAACAAACAAAACCAAGGAAGAAGACAAAAATTCGAGAGGATCCTTGCTCGAGTGAGCGTTCGTGCGAAATTGGCATTGGCGCGCCGTAAAACTACTGGAGCGTGCTATTTCAGGCGATCTCAGGCGATCTGTGATGGGGGGGGTTATAAATTTCTCAGGGGGGCTTGGAAATTCAAGCTGTTTTTGGATTCGCTAGGTTGAAGCTTTTTGGGAGTGCTGCTCATATCTTGTGATGAGGTAGTTCAACCATTCAACCCTAACTCCACAAAAAATTTCGTGAACCCCTTATGTACTAGACATGTTGATCATCCGTGTTTTTGGATCAGTTTTTTGTCGCTGTGTGCGTTTTCGAGGGCCACGCACGACTATGTGCTTCATTTCTCGTTATATCTACGTTGAATTATGTTCGATCATGGCCACGAATTATTATAAACCCTATTCATATTAGCAGATCAGTTCGTCGTTTAGTTTTCTGCATGGGAAATGTCCATTCTTCATCCAGTTCCTCCGATGTTCTTCCGGTGGAATATTATCTCAACGATTTAGCATGCGGAGAACCAATAGAGAGGTTAGTTATTTTCTTCATCAGTTTGCTGTTTCATTTTCAGCACAATCTACCCCTCCTAATTACCCATTCAGCCTTGGGAGCACGAGATTTATGAAGGTCGCGCGTGGACGCAACAGTGAGGGAGCGTGTGTTTGGAAGGTGTTTCTTACTCAGGTCAGTCAAACTTCTTCCTAATTATTAGTAAGCAAATATCAATCAAGCCGGTTACTACGAAATTGTTTGACGTCATAGTAGTCTGATTTGTAATTCTGAAGCAAATTTTGCTCTGCAGGATATATCATTGTGATTTTTCCACTGATTACTATTCTGTTAGCCGAACATAATCTCTTCGCTTGCTGGAATTGATTGAATTTAGCGTTTTTTTAAACCTCCCTATCCAAAGGGAGCCCTTTTTGTTGCGCAGGTTTTCACTCTACTTGTTATCCTCCTTATACCTCTTTTTCCTGGGTTGCTCTACCAAGATTGACGGAATCTTAAGTGGGAGACAAGCATTTCCACATAATTTCATGGAGAATTGGCGTTTCGAGACGGTGGAGAATCTGCTAATCTTTCTCGTTGAAAATAGCGTTTTGAAGTGACCCCTTTTGACATCAATTCCTCCTCTGACTAGAAGCTTTCAAGCTTTGTAATCCCCGTCGCTCATCGATACGCATACTATATCCTTTTTGCATTACAAGTGTTCTTTTCTCTGTCTACTTTTCGTCCTTCCTATTTAGGAGGACTCATCTGTGTTCGAACCGTATCGAAAAGAAATATTCCGCATCCGCGATGCGCTTGTAAACGCACCAAACTGTTGCACGGTGAAGAAGATATACGTGAGTATTGTCTCCTCAAATGGTTTTGTAAATCAAAATATCATAATCGCGAGGTCTCAGTGGTGAACACTGTTAAATTTCATGCGGTAGTCTTTCTGTGAGCTAAAGCGTTATTCATAGTGCGTCGGAGTCCGATCCTGTCGGATAACAAATGATACGTATCGATCCACGTCGGAATCCGACGTGTCGGACTCCGATTTGCTATAAATGCAGCTTAAATTTTATCAATGCATCTAAAGTGATGTCATCTTCATTGAAAATTGTGTTGCACAGCTGTAGGAGACTACAATGGCCCGGACCTCCTTGCACGCTTCGCGCTGCTTGCGCCTTGGCGGTCTGATCTGCGTATCCGCCAAATACATCAATACCACTGTCTCCATATATAGTTGATCGATCTTGTGGTGTCGCGCACTGGGTTCACATCATTGAATCGCCCTTTGCGTTTGTCTACTTTTACACAGAAAATAGGAGATGCAACTTGGAACTGGAAGACCTGTCAGTTTGTTATAATTCAAACTGTGCGAACAGATCAGTCCACCTATTACCCATCCTGGCTCTTTTTTTTCTTTGCTTTTTTGACCCGTTGAAAATGCACGTACTACTTGTCATTCGCTGCTTAGTGCTAACATTTTTTTCAACAGCGAAACTTCATTGATGGGCATGCCACTTCCAGTACAGTGAACGCTGTAGTTATTTACCACTAATACTACAGGTTACTCCGAAATGTGCTGTCTTGATACGTCCTTTCCAAAAACAAACTCTTTGTGATCGACTGAGTACGCGACCATTCATCGTTCAGCAGGAAAAGATATGGTATGTGAGCAAATCCTTTTCTTTACGGATTCTGCTCACTACATGTTTTTCAGGTATATTTATCAGCTTTTCAAAGCTATGGCACAATGTCAGAAAGCCAACGTTTGTCATGGTGATTTGAAGTCACAAAATGTACTTCTTTCCTCATCCAATTGGCTTCAGATAACCGATTTCGCGCCCTTCAAACCAACTTACCTCCCTCATGTGAGTGTTTTAGCTAGCTAGCTGTATGGACTGGTTCCTCCAATCTCATATCATAGCAATCATAAATTCTGCACTGAATAGTGGGCAATTGCAGGATAATCCATCTTCTTTCACTTTCTTCTTTGACACAAGTCGCCATCAGCATTGCTATCTTGCACCGGAGCGGTTCCTCTCCTCTGTTGATTACGAAATTCTACACAAAGAGAAAGGAGATGAATGGCTTTTCGGTAAGTAAAAAATATGTAGTGGCAAATTTTTCGAAGCTCAAATCAGTGTGACACGAGGAGGAGAACAAATACCGCTTTTTACGAAATTTTGCGTGTCATGTTGCGTGAGTCACCAAAGAACGAAGTGGAAACTTTTCTAAATTGTTGTGTAGTAGAGAAGAAATAGACTCACTCTTATTTGCTCTTTTTTGAGTTCCTGAATCTTCATTATTTGTTGTTTGGATATAAATTCAGTTCCCTCTAACACTGTTCTTGAAATTCAGGCCGTCCCGTTTCCTTTTCAACGAGGTCCCATTTTTTTCTCTCCTCTGCTCCCTAAATGCCAATATCAACTGGAAATTAGTTTCTAATTGCTAAATTACTTCAGGGTCGCTTGAACCGTCTATGGATCTGTTTGCTGCCGGATGTGTCGTTTACGAGCTGCTGCACGAGTCTGGCAAATCGCCTTTCTCATATGGTGAACTTTGCTACTACAGGCGAATGTCTGCCAGCGAAGCAGCCACATTTCTCGAGAGGTAGGTCAAGTCAAATGGGTTGTTTATTTAGCTGTACACTCGAATGATACAGGACTAATCTCCATCACAGTGTATAGAGACCCAACTAAGTCCGTATTTATTACAGTGCCGGTCATTATCCTTGCACCACAGAATGCACCGTATGCTCTGCCGCGCCGCAGCCCTTATGTGTAGTTATAATTGGTGTGGTGAGGTAGAGCTAACGGGGGGTGTATTATGTGACGCAAGGTTGATTGACCGCCACTGTTGGTGTTTAGTCAGAGCTCCAATGCTTATGTTCGATCGTAACGTCCCAACTTAGGTGATTGCTAAAAGTTGACGGTGATCGTTGAACTTTTGGGGCTGGATGCGTCATAGAGATTACTCATGGTAGACATATTAACGGCTACGTTAGCAACGGTTGAATTTATGTGCTCCTAACACGTTTACCATGGGCAATCTAAATAATGTATGCGGCCCTTGGTTCAGTTGGTTTCGTTTAGCTGTGCTGTTGCTACCGTGGAAAAACTGTGTAATTTTGAGCATATGAAAATTTCGGTTTCACTGTTTTATTGCTGTAGTCGTAGTAAGTTACCTCATTTACATTCAAGAAGGGTTTAAAGTTCTAAGTATGATTCAGGTTGCTCGTGGACATTCCTTCCGAATTCAGACCCCTGCTGAAACTGTTGCTGAATCGTGAGCCGTCGATGCGCGTTACAGCTCAACAAGTGGTATGTCGTAACATTTTTCTCTTTACGACGACTGACATAGCTTCTTTTTTCAGCTGGACGGTTCAGTCTTCCATTTTCCAAAAGTTCTGGATGTCTTCTTCAGCTATCTTAACGCATTCCGTCCCAAGGACATAACTACCTCACAGTCACTGGAGGGTTTCGAACAGTCTCATCTGACTTTTCACCTTGAACCGGACGACGTCATTGCCAAGTATCATCTTATGCGTAATATCTTTATTCTTTCTCAGTTTCTCAAATATTTTGCCCGAAAATTTTCAGGCTGAAGCGAGACGAGAAGTCTTTTTGGGATCGCCTTACGGAATCTGAAGAGAATCGTCCTTATGCCATACTATTCATTTCGCTCATCACCGCAAATATCCGAGTTCTCCGTAGCGTACCTGCGAAAATTGTACTGTACTTTTCAAATTCTCTTGTATGATCTTCTAATCGATACATTTTCAGGATGCCACGAACTTGCTAGTCAGATTAGCTTCACTCTGTAGTCCGGTAGTCGCAACCGAACGAGTGTTGCCGTATTTGGTAAGGCTTTCTTCTACTTTTCATTGCTCCACTTCTATATCAAGTGTTTAGGTCTCTTGCCTATCCGAGGTTGATGCTCAAGTCCGTGCAGCGGCCGTTTATTCAATCACAGAGCTCGTACGGCCTATCGAACCCACCACTTTCGAGGATTCTCTTATATTCATTGATTATTTGTTACCTGAGCTGGTAGGCTTAGGTCATTCTTGGTGTCAGCTCCTTTTGTTGCGAGTTTTGACCTCTCAAGTTTTACTTTTCCAATTAGTGGCTCACGGAGCCACAACACAAGAATTTTCCAGTCGTCAATGCTCTCTGATAAGCGACATCCTTGCCCAACTCATGTTCTTCTTGCCGTTGCCACTAATCTCGGAGATCTTGCTGAAACAGCGTACAGGTAATGTTTTTGCTCAGAATGGATGAACAATTTCTCCAACAAATGCTGGAATGGTTCGAAGCTTGAAAAGATGGAGCATAAAATTTCAGAAGAATTCAGGTTCCATGTGGTTGGACGAAATTTACGTAGTGGAGTAGCAGATGATGAGCTTTCTGGTGCTGAAAATATATCTGGTGAGTAGGAACCTTTCTGTTGTTCACTCTATTGAAGTCCTGTATTTCCAGAAGCACAACAAGCAGCTGACGAGAAGACTGCACTACAGAAGGCTCTCAGTGAGCTATTTGAAATGTTGTGCAGTAGCCAAGATAATAGTGTTCGACACTGCGCGGTCAACCGACACTCACTGGGAAAACTGTACTTGTTCTTCGGTAGAATGAATTGTGAGTTTTTATTTCCATCGCGGCAAGATTTGAATATCATCTCCACTGAGTCAGTTTTTAATAATAGTATGTGAAAAGTAAGAAGAATAAAATTCGAGAAAGTAAAAATAAGAAAATACCTAAGAAAACACTCCGTTTCGTTCCTTTCACTGCACCTAAATTAGATATGAATTCCTCGGAACTCATCAGCAGTGAGGGAAGGTCATGTGAAGGCAAAACACTATAAAATAGTGTAAGAAATTAACCGTATGCCAACTTGCTTCCTGTTTATGTTTCTGTTTTTCCTTTCGTACCTTTTACCTCTTCTTATGTCCCGGTCACCATGTCCTCAAAATTGGGTAATTAAACCTTTAGTTCATGAAATCCCCTTTAGAGTCTTTGGCTTGGCTGCACTCATGATCCTTGAACTTGTTTCTCGATATTTCAGGTGGAGAAATTCTACTGCGCCACATGATAACATTCTTGAATGTTAAAAGTGACTGGAGACTGCGTGCCACATTTTTCGAGTCTTTACCCATTTGTGTGCAGAAAAATAGCTTCGACGTTAAGCCACTGCTTCAGCAGGTTTGTTTGTCTTCCATCTCTAAGAATGCGCAATCCGTTTTGGTTGGTGCTGCTATTTTTCGATCTATTGTTTCTATACAGGGATTGCACGATTTTGAAGAAATAGTGGTGATATATGCTATCCACTGTACGATTACTCTTGTGGAAACCGGTGTTTTGGAGCGCAACGAAATACTGGAACTTCTTGAGGATGCGTTGCCGTTTTTGTCACATCCGGTAAGTTTTGAGTAGTGAAAAGCCTGTTTAATGTGAGTTTGCGTTATTACTGTGCAGATGCTAGAAATGGGACCTACCATGATCGAAATATCTGTCTGCAGAGATAGTTACATACTTTGTTCTGCCTTTTTCTTTAGTCTGATCTTTTTTTAAGGCCTGGTTACATTAGGGTTTCGCTACTATGGATTCCACTTTATATAAACTTTTGAAGGCATGTTGAGCGAGAACTACAGTGCGTTTCATAACTATAGACGCACCCCAGAAAATGCCGGTACACAGTTGCGCACAACCTCTCGGGAAAAGCCACGAACACAGTTCGAATCAGCGTGCCCAAAAACCCTAGTTCATGTGGTTCCACTTGGAACTAGGGAGAAAATTGAGCAGATTCAGTAGACAGACCTCATAATTACCGTTTCATAAGTATAGACGCACTTTCAAAAACCAATTATTTCACAACGGCAGCTGCCTTGCAACAGCAGATTAATAGTTGGCAGGCCCTTATAACTTCGAAATAACTGAGAAAACGTGGGTTGGCACAGATTTACCCACCCTTTCCGACAACTGGCTGCTAAAACACTGCTAAGTAGAGATGACATATTTTTTTGAGGTTTTTTGTGTCACTAAATGATCGATTCTAGCCATCGATTCTATCCAGTAGGATGCCCCAGGGATCTTCTAGGTTGCTAGTATCGAATGACAAATACTGCCGTCGCTTTGAGTTCTCTAAACCATTTCTTCATTGAGCGACAGGCATGGGCCGCGCACGTTTTTTGATAAAAAGGTGGGCTTCTTTGTGTTTGAGCTGCAACGGGAGAGGGTAGTTAACCACCA
The DNA here is from genome assembly GCA_000688135.1 of Ancylostoma ceylanicum. NCBI lineage: Eukaryota > Metazoa > Nematoda > Chromadorea > Rhabditida > Ancylostomatidae > Ancylostoma > Ancylostoma ceylanicum. The sequence goes on along the minus strand of JARK01001453.1, from coordinate 470,523 downwards.
AAGCAATGCTTGTTGTTGCCCCGATCTCGTAGCTAGACCCAAATGGTTGCGCAGTTCCTCACGGCTTTATTTCGCTCAGGAGAACATGGCGATCGTCACGCCCAAAAACTCGTCCGTTGTTTTACACCTTTCGAGAGCCCGTACCATGTCCAAAAAGTTATTCTGGGTAAGAAAAGCCTGATTTAATTCGCACAGACGTGAAAACACATTGCTGAAAGTACAAGAAGAGCCAGCCTTTCTCAGAAAGGGCTCTTTGGAGGTGAGCGCTACTAAGGTAGGGACGGTTTCTACCAGGACGGCGTCCTCGATATTGCTTCCATTCCTATTTATTCGCGTTCCTTGAACCTTTGAACATCTTTTATGATCAATTTCTCCATTTCCTCACAACTCACAGACGAAGAAACCCATTTTTCCATCAAAAAACTAGTCCGGCTCATGCCTGTCGCTCAATGAAGAAATGGTTTAGAGAACTCAAAGCGAAGGCAGGAATTATCTTTTGATAATAGCAACCTGGAAGATCCCTGGGGCATCCTATTGGATAGAATTGATGGCTAGAATCGATCATTTAGTGGCATAAAAAACCTCAAAAAATACGTCATCTCTACTTAGCAGTGTTTCGGCAGCCAGTTGTCGGAAAGGATGGGTAAGTCTGTGCCTACCCACGTTTTCTCAGTTATTTCGAGGTTATAAGGACCTACCAACCATTAATCTGCTGTTGCAAGGCAGCTCCCGTTGTGAAATAATTGATTTTTGAAAGTGCGTCTATACTTATGAAACGGTAGTTATGAGGCCTGTCTACTGAATCTGCTCAATTTTCTCCCTACTTCCAGGTGAAACCACAGCAACTAGGGTATTCTGGCACGCTGATTCGACCTGTGTTCGTGGTTTTTCCCGAAAGGTTGTGCGCAACTGTGTACCGGTATTTTCTGGGGTGCGTCTATACTTATGAAACACACTATATTGTTGTCGACTGGTGGTCTTATGACAACTATTGTTGAAAAATCACTCTTTCATTTCTTTTTTGAATCCTCGATTTCGTTAGTTTTCATCCGATGGAAAGATCTTAGAGTTTTCTGAGAGTCTGGAGATAGTCGTGCGTGGAAGGATATTTGTTATAGCCTGTTCATGCAGCACACTACGCTACGGCTACACCTAACATCTCGGGTAACTAAGTGCCGCATCCGGTCTCCTGCTATCATATACAAAGCTAACTGCTAATGGGGAGACGTTACCGAGTGGCATCAGCGCGTAGTGCCAGTCGCAGTTAGGGATGGGGCAGCCAGTCAACACTATTGAGTCAGCATAACTGAGTATGCCGTAGACACTTTCTAGTTGAACTTCGAAGGTATTTCCTTTGAACGAAGTGAATTTCCTCTTCACATTTGAAAAGTTTGGTATTTTTGAAGGATATTTCTAGGCTCCCCACTGATTTAAGGCACTGCCCGAAAAAGTCCCAGTTATTGTCATCGGACATCAAACCAGTACCTTAAAGGAAATGAAGCTAGAAGAACCTGATTCTGAGATTTTTGGACGTGAAATTCAGGACATTCTTAGAAGCCTAATTTGGGGCTGTTGAGGAGTATGGTCTTGTGCGATAAGAATTGGACAAAAAAGACAATGTTTTTGATTTGTGACATTCAGAATGAGTGGATTCGCCTCATCGTCGTCGAACTGCTGATTCTTCTCGATTCAAAATGGGCACTGGCTGATATTCAGTGTCGTTTGTTACCGATGGTGCGCCCGTACCTGAATGACACTGCTCTCCTTCGCCTGAACAACAAGGTGAGCACTCTCATAGTACCACTTCCTGCTTGTGATTACAATCAATACCAGAGCTTGCCTTGAGGGAAAGGTGCACTTATTTTTGGAACGACCAGTCTATTCCTCGTGTTTTCTCAAGAGAACACAGTGCTCTTGTTCACTACTACACGCTGTCGTAACTCCGCAATTTGATGCTGCCTCAGTAATCATGTAGATCAAACCTACATCTTAATCTATTAGTACCACTTTTGGCGCCATACTGAATAGTCTATCTCACAATACCCACATGTATCCGGATGAATTCTGTACAAGTTTTCTTTCAGCTGGTAATTCTATCGTGTCTCAAAACCCCAATTCCACGCGATACTTGGAAAAAAGTGACCGAGTTGAGTACTGAACAGACTGAGGCGCTGCAATTTGTACTTGGTCAGTGCAACGGGTGTTCGTGGGTCTATCCGATACAATAAGGTTTCTTCAGAACGTGGCCTCAGAGGTGGAGCTGTCATGTGCAACGACTCCTGGTTCATTAAAATATTTGGTCGTGACGCTGTTGATGCGGAACTTTTCGAGAAGCTGTCGCGTTTCAATCGGCTGCTGTTGAAGATGGCTGAGTTCCGGAGAACGTAAGTAAAAATGTCATATCAGGGAACCAAACAGTGATACACACCTTGACTGCAATGCTGGTTGAGGAAGGATCCACAGCCATTTGTCCGTTTCAGAGCTGGAATGGAAGCTGAGCTCACGCAACATAAAGGAATTATCGACCTTTCGTCAAAGCTTCACGCTAATGTTCGTCGGAATGTGCATAACTACTCGACTATTAGCACGTCTCAGAATAAAGTAAGGGAATTATTCTGATTCATTTGTGAAGGTTGTTGTTATGGAAAAGATCATTTTCCGGTGGTCGTGCCAGCAGATATGAACAGCGAGTGGAATGAAATGTTTGGCGATGGCGACAGGATTAGTGATGACAAGTCCACGGAGGAGCGTAAATCATCTCATTTGCAAATGCAGACACGGTCGAGTTAGTCTAAAGATGTCTACATTTGAGAGAAACATACTAAGGAATAGTTTACAGTGCGTACGTCCGTTTGTGGTGCCCAGTTAAATGAGCTGCTACAGCATAAAAACGAGTTGTTCTATAGAAAGCTAAGTGGTGGAGGAGGGCAAAGGAGGTGTGCAGCATTAGCAATGCTTTCTTTAGATGTGATTTTATTCGTTTTCTCTTTTCTGTTTCGTGATTGTTCGATCGTTCGAGTATTAACAGCCGCAAAGTATTTTATAGGGGATCCAGACCAGTCTCATCAAGCGCTAAGATTTCTGGCACATTGATAACTCATCTCCATGAACATTCCGACAAAGTTACGCAGTGAGTGTTTTTCTGTTTTTCCTTTCTACAAATTATTGAATTGAAAACCATACGAATGAAAAGTAAAACGAAATTTTCCTACATTCATCCGGTATGATTACGAGTGCAATTAACGTTTAGTCACATTCACTTATTCCTGTTGTGAACTCAACATCAGCTGGAAAGCGATATTCTTGCGCACAATGCATTTCCTTCTGATCAATTGAGGTTTCTATAAGTAATGTCTTGTCCGGTGAATTTTTCCAGTGAACAAGACGGTAAGAACATTGTATAGTCTAGTCTTTCAAACGCGACGATAGTTGGGTAATCGTGCATACTTCCTGTATTTCTCTCTACTCTCTGCAATTCGCGCACACCCTCACGCGCTCTTTCCTCCCTGGCGTCTTCCCAACTATCGTTCGCAGTGGAATAGATTATAATTGCATGTATAATAAATCACACGTTTTTAGGGGTAAGCTGTCTCTATTCTGAGCTCTTTCAATAGTTTTTACTTGTGCTATCGATTAAAGGGCGTGTCTGCTTATCAATGCTTTTAGGCTGGCAGTACAACCAGATCGAAGTCGATTTGCCTCAGCATCGTTGGATGGCTCAGTGTTGTTGTGGAATTCGCGTAACGCTGTGGGAGATGGCCATGGTGCTATTCGATCCGATATGTCATTCACGTTCAATAAAAGTAAAACTTCCGATTATGACCTCTTCTTTCCAGTGAATTAAGTTCTTGCTATCAGACTACCCTGTGTCCTCGATTGGCTGGGCGAGTAATGAAATACTGGCGATGGCGGTGGGGGACGGGCATGTATTGTGGACAGATGTGGGAGGCAGTGACACTCGTATTGTCACAAAGGTATGTTTCAGAATATTCGTCTATTTACTTGTTTATTTGTCATTTATTTACCTATTTGTTATTTATTGTTTGTTTATTATTTACTTGATTATTCTATTTATTTTTTATTTACTCTTCAACTTTTTTATTTACTTATTTATTTCTACATTGAAGGTGGCGCCAAAATCAAGTCAGGGAAGAAAAATTATAAAGGCATATCTAAAAAATCTTATTTTCATCTGCGATTACAGTGATTTATTTAAGAGGTGGTATAATATATGGCAGCAGAGCATTCGTAAATGTTATGGGGATGACGCTTAGTTTAACTAAAAATGAAAATCCTCAAATTTCCCATTCTTGTGATAGAATTATATCAATCCTTTCTATTATAGGTGCAATTACCCAGCTTCGAAGGTCCGCCAGAGCAAATACATGTGTCCAACAATGTGACATATCTGCGAAGTCATCATGGTTTCATTTACTGCCTTGACCTCAGGTGCTTCGAACTATCGCAACAGTTTTCATGTTGTGTTCTTTGAAGGAACCGCAACAACTATGTTCAATGTTTCACCAATGTGTCATTGTTCAGAGTTGGCAAAACGAACGGCTCCCTGGGCTACCACGAAGTTTGGCGAAGAGAAGTGGTCAAGTATCATGGTCTGGTTGGTACACTGGTCTATTTTCTAGCATTCATTCAGTTTCACTTAGTGAACTTTTCTTTTTCTTTCAAGGTAACATCGTTTTGCGTTGATCCTGCCATGGAAAATTGGATGGTAATGTGCAGCACTAACAAAGAACTAATGTTATGGGACCTGAGGTTATTCTTGTTTTCTTTCCCTTCTACCATTTGCTTCCTTCTCCCATCTTACTAGGAAAATTTGCACAGGTTCCAAGTACAAGTGCTGGCCTGGAAAACTCCTCATGGACTATTACCCTTGCGACTGTGGTCAAATTCGCTATCGCCGCCTATCGGGGAAACCCCACCAGAGGTGTGACATTCAAATCACCGCACAGACTGTTTTTTTATTTCTACTGTTTCATGCGAATAAGCATAGGTTTCTAGGTGTTTGTCGGGTATGGTTCACGTGGGGAAGTCGACTTGTTTGAATTGGGCACTACAAGTCCAACACGGTGAGGACGTTTTACCTAATATTACTCGCTATAAGAATTTATAAACAGACTGTTTCGAGAGTTTGTGTATAAGAGGGGGGGGTTGAGTTATCTTAGGACCTCCACTTTGACCGTTCAGTTTCATCACCGTGATTCCCTTCCTGCTCTCTTTTCTTCTTTCTTTCTTTCTTTCTTTCTTTCTTTCTTTCCTTCCTTCCTTCCTTCCTTCCTTCTTTCTTTCTTTCTTTCTTTCTTTCTTTCTTTCTTTCTTTCTTTCTTTCTTTCTTTCTTTCCTTCCTTCTCTCTTTCTTTCTTTTAGGTTCACCTAACCCAGTTTTCCACTTCACAGGTAACAAAATGAACTGCATCGAGCAGTAAATTTTGCAGCTTGTAAAGTGGAAAACTTGTCGCTAACATTTCTGACGAAGCGCGCGTAGCGCAGCGGCAAGAGATGCGTTGTGGCGCACAAAGTCGTTCGATCCCGTCCTTGGCCAAGAACGCCCACTATACCTCTACAGTGGCTAAATTCGTACCAAAGCGGTCTAAGAGAAAGAGCGTCAACTTGGAACATCGGATGCCGCCCGAAAGCCACTGTATGAGGCACATATGTATTCAATGCCTTACCATTTCTTATCCAGTGGCAACTTGCCCTCCAAGCCCTCCATTACCTGCCATCTAACCATCAAGTCATCTAGCTACTCCCGCATGTTTACGCCTTTTCGCCATTGGCACTAGCGTATGTCATGATTATCTTGCAAGAACAGTTTCTTTCAGAGCTCTCTGGCCTTCGCTTTCCGACCCATTCACGTACACGCAGTCAAGTGCTTCTGATGTAGGATTTTGTTTGGTTATGGGTTACCTCCTGCTCAATATTTCCTTTTTAGGATGATCTCAGGAACGTGACTACTGCGCTCTGTGTTTGTCAAGACACTGGATTTGTATATACAGGAGATAGTGAGGGTAGTCTGCGGCGGTGGAATCTCAGTCGAGCACCACTTTGCGAGTACATCAGTGGACCGAGAGAGATGACTGGTAAGGACATTTGAATTTTCGTTCGCATGACACTAATCAGCCGCTGAAGAAGTCCTTTAAAAATATTTTTTCAGCGCGATCACCCTACAGAATTGCTTATAACGAAATGGCGGGTTCCGCAGGACAGCCACCTACCATCTACGAGCTTCGGGTGCCTAACGAGCAAACAAAGTTGCGTAGTTATCCTGACTTGAAGGTACGTGCTTGAAAACTGTATACTAGGTGTTGAATCCAGAAAACCAGAAGGTAAATGACGTACTGATTTAGCACTGGACAAGGTAATCGCATCATCAGCGTTAGTATGTCATGGTTTTAGTTGTGAAAAAAAAAATATTAAGACGCCATGAGTTGCGCACCAAAACAATGAACCCTAGGGGACAATTACGCTATGGTTCATAGTTGATATATAGCCGGAGGAAGGGATTTGGGTCCCGTCGAAAATGGGCGTGGCTAACGATGCCTCATGGATACGCATGCTATGCGCCAGCGGTGACAGCTAGGCAGGCCCACGCGAACGTATGAGAGCACATGTCCTTAGCGTTGTGAAATCAAAAAAATCAAATAAATTGTTGAAATTACGGTCCACAGTTAGCTTGTGATTCTCTTCGCATCAATATTTGAACTGGGCAGGCTTTTTTGAATTTTCTCCTCATTTTTTTGACGATTAGTGCGAATGCGAAGAGAATTATAAGCAATCAGTGAACCGTGATTTCAACTATTTATTTGATTTTTTTTTGATTTTACAACGCTAAGGACATGTGCTCTCATACGTTCCCATTACCATGCCTGGCTGTCACTTAGAGCGTGCGTATCCATGGGGCATCACTAGCCACGCCCATTTTTCGACGGAGCCCAAACGCTACGCCGCTGTATAGCTGGCTGACTTAGATAGTGCGTTTGTGACTTTGTCCGCAATTACGACTGCGGCGCGATGTCGGCCGGCTGATCAGCTGGTTCCAGCGATGGAGTGACGCTGTAGGATGCATCTGATAGCAAATTTCGCTAATCGACGATAGGAAAACATTAAACGTGTAAAAGTTAGGTCGAACCAGCCGATCAGCCGGTATACACCGTACCGCAACCGTAATTGCAGACAGAGTCTCTAAGAAAGAAAAGTTAGAAATAGAAGAGGAGAACAACAGAGCACTCTCTATGGGGAACGTCAGTCACGATTGCTACTCCCGCTTACTGCCGCGCCGCAACATTCTCGCGACGCGGACCAACGCTGTGGATGTTGGATGTTGCCTCGCCCGCGCCGCGTAGATTTTGCGATGTGCCAGTCGGCGGGAATAGCAATCGTGATTTACGTTTCCTGTACATGAGTTATCCGACTGTGTGATGATGTCTTTTCTATACAGAGCTCTGTTTTCATCTTCTCAACGCTATCTTAGTTTTTTTTTTTTCAGTCACAACCCTCAACTCGACATCGCACATCTGTTAGTGATGTGATCTGTTTACAGTCCGATTTGTTGGTGTCAGCTAGTGCAGAAGGTGTAATTAAGATCTGGAAGTAGAGACGCTGTACATGTTTTGTAACTTTGTACATATGCCACTACATATTGATATGGGTTACAGTTAATTCGTCCATTAACGAGGTGAAATTGAATGTAAATTATGCCATCTTGCTCATGCACATTTATTAACTCTCTTCATCATAAGAAAAGTGTTGGAAACCAAGGAACATGGAACATTTAACACACATCTTAGCGTTTCACGCGTAAAAATACAGTAACACCATTATACAGTATGCAGGCAAACAGTTCTTTCAGTGGTAAACGGGGGTATTCGCGCACACCATACGTGAAAATGATGATGAATGAAAACTATGGACAATAGCGACAACAAAAAACGAAATAGCGAATCTAGCTGTACGTACGCTTATGTCTATAGGAACAAGTTATACGAATATGCCAAGGCCGACGAGTAGCCTTGTACGATAAACAGCATGAGAGGTGACTAGGTAATATATTTGTTTCACGTCATACCACAGATGTAAAACGGCACTAATTACTGGCCGTGACTATTGAGGTTAAAATGACCACGAAGACGCAGCGTGAACCCACGCTTCACTGCACGTTCTTCAAAGCACCATACTTGACGTGAACACGTCGAGCAGCCCTACGCATGTGCAGTGGTGGTCGTGTACCTGTACAGAATTTCCTGCTCAACAATTTATACGCAAACATTTCTTCGTTGGTTCATGATGGATGCAAGAACCGCAGTTGGGATGAAGAAAAATGCTCGGAATTGGCGTCAGCAACTCTTATCCATCAACTAGTTGATTTTAAACTACTACATATTCCTTTCAACGTTCGTTTACTAAAAAAATAGCTTGAAGTGATAGCTTTCTGTCCAGACTTTCAAATGACGGTGCTCAAAAGTGCCTCCTGCCTGAGGACCAACAACTACCGTCTATCCGAAACAACGGGGCCACCGACGCGGTCGAGGATACAGGGGCGGAGCGGCTGCGACGTGGGCATCATGGCAGCATACGTCGCAGCCGTACCGCCTCCGGACGCCCGACCGTGTAGACGGCCCCGTCATTTCGGATAGACGGTATTTAAATTAATACTCTATTTTTTAATTCATATGAACTGTGATTCAATCAAGCGATGGACTCACACTCATTCAAACCTAGTAATACTTCCAAAGTAATACTGAAAGAGTTGATCCTACAGTGCCACACGGAAATATTCGACCTCTAAGACTGAACATCCAATCAGAGCGAAAATACACAAGAAGTTACACCATTCGTGTCTTTACTATGAATAGCCAGCCTAAGGCCAGTCAAATGGTCAGAATATTCTTCAAAACAATACGTGTTCCGTATCATAGCACTTTAATTGTAGAGAAGGAAGTCTGATAAGGTAAACGACATCCACTGCACATAAAAATCCAGCGAAGACTGACACCACATCGCAAATTGTGCAGGGTGCTCGCCTAAGCCACTCAAAGTGCCATCCCAATCTACTGTGAAACAGTATGATGACAGGGAGGCAGTAAGCGTACTAGAAGAGATCCCATTTTCAGCAACGTATCACAGAAACTGACAAACGAAAGTAAAGGACAGCTGTACATGCTAATAGAATGAAAAAAGAACGACTAAATCAATGCGAAAAAAAAAACTAGAACCTATTATAGTGTGGAAACAATCTCAAAGGCAAATGACACAAGAAAAAAAATAAATGTCTGCTCATTACGAGACTAGATCACTTCTAGCACTGAAAAAAATTCACAACAAAAATTCCAATACACTTCCCGAATGGCTGAGAAAGACAAAAGTTTTCCCGGCTATTCCGAGCGTTGCTTCAATGCCCTCTTTCATATTGGAAAGAAAAGTCTGCTTACGAGCGGCTAACTGTAGGAATTAAGAGAGGAGAGTACCGAATATACTCAAATTGTATATGCTATCACGTTTTGTTTGAAGTTGAAAGAGCTTATCCGCAACGTACTGACCCAATCGACGCTGAACATGAACGATCCTCAGAATCATCGTAAACTGTGGAACAAATTCAGCTTGCTTCTGGCTGCTCGTTGTTGTCCAGACTTGCTGAATACGTGCCAAAAGCGTAGCGTTTCGTCACCGGCCCCTGTCACGATCGACTCTCCATCAGGAGACATGGCCTGAAAAATAAGATATACTGAAATTATGTTGTTAACTTGAGGGCCCCACTTGATGAAGCTTCCAGATTTCTTTACCTATTCTATCGTCATGTTATTATATATTTGTAGTTCAACCTAACAAATGCGAATGTGAAGATGATGAATGAGAAAAGGAAGAGAAAGAAAATGAGAAAACAAGAGAGTAAGAGTTCTCTTACACTACTACACTATCGGTCTACACTTCAACCATTCAAATTCCTCCTTTGTGTAACTTAATCAGTATTGATCACCAATCTGTGTTCGAAAAAAAAAGTTATATTCACACAGATGAATCTGCCAGAAATTCCCTAAAGGCGACAAACACAAAAATTTTTGCTTTTATTATAGAAAGAACTGTGTTACGGTGTCGTATATAATATTGTTACGGTGTCGTATATAATATTAGGCCCGTATAAGAGTCTGCCTACTATGCACAACTCTCCGGACTGGACGCACTATGAACGATTGCGAAACCCAGCTTATGGTGAGAAATTTTCACCGACAAAGAAGTACTCATGTGAAACTCCCGTTATGGATGCTGCACCTTATCAGTTTTCCTAAACCACACTCAACCCTCGTCGTCATGTCATTTTTCTATTTCCTCAAACTATAACTTCCTCAGACTTGAATATTTCCCTTTTACTTTTTGGGGTTATGCAACTCAGTTACATTGACGAACGGACGTCAGTAGGTGGAGTTTCCCATGCGTGATGCCTCGTCGATAGGAGTTTCACGTGCCGGGCAGAACTTTGCGCGTGTAATATTCCGTGGACAGAGTATTATACGGGCAGAATATTACGTACCGCAACAGCACCAGGAGAAATTTTCGCACTCTACCATTACTCCATTAAAAAGCTCTACCAGTGTTTATTGCTCCAACTCGATAATTAGAAATGTTTGATATAAAAAAGATGAAAAAACGAGAAAACACACCAAATATAGAACTCGGAACTGATGTCCAGAAAGCTTCGTCACCGGTTGTAGGCTCGGATATTTCCATATAATTACCTAGAATGGAATTCGTTCATACGAAAATTTCGCAACGTATACCTATTAACTCATCACTACAACCACTTCAAGTTATAACTGGTCATAGAAGCTGCTATGACAAAATACCTATGAAATTTCCGTGGTAGTTTATGAAAACTGACCTGATTTAATGAATAACCGTGTGTCGATACCAATTCGCTGCTGTGCTTCGACCAAGCAACGTTACAAACCTGAATCAATCAACAATGATATTCTCAAAAGCGAATTAACGCAGAAGTATCCTTCCTATACACTTACCTGACTTCCAGTATCAATTGCTTGCATCGGTTGACCAGTTAACGTATTCCAGAACCGAAGGTGACGATCAGCCGTTCCACCGCCTGAGACCAACAGACCATGATGGTGTGGTGACCATGCAAGTGCCTTCACCGCTGCGCTATGTTCGGTGAATGTCTGCAAACAGAACACTTAGCCAATATAGAAAAAATAGAGAGCCACCCAAGGTAAACACTTCCACCCAACTGTAAAACTGACTAAAACGGTCGAATATTGAGATAAATCTTCAATTTACTGACCTGACTAGGATCAGTGCGTCGCATGGACCAAACCAGCAATTGATTGTCATTTCCGCCTGACGCCAAGTACTGTTTGTCGGGTGACCATTTCAACCCGCAGACCTGACAACAAAATCGAAATTATAGCCACTTCACATAATGAATAAGTTTTCACACAACATATATGATAAAGGATAAAGTGGTCGGCGTTGATCATCCCCGCCACATGGGATCCGCCACACATTCGACTTCATCTGAGCATCACAGAGGCGTTGAATGCGTATGTGCCCTATACAGTGACCGGGGGGGGGG
>JARK01001453.1:435998-456124 GCA_000688135.1 Ancylostoma ceylanicum | reverse complement strand
CCCCCCTCCAGAGCGTTTGCTCAGGGTCCCTGATGAATTCGCTCGTTTTGAGCTGAGCGGGTCAGCCTAGTCCTGGGGCCTCATGCACCACTGAGATTACTGATTGTGAGATCATTAGAGTGAACGAGTTAGGACCACACAGATTTACCCGGCGTTAACATGGCATCAGCACGTTTACCCAAGGCAGTCTTATTCATGTATCCTGGACCAGGTCGCTTTAGGGCTGCTGAGATGCATTCGCATATTGGGAACAGGATCTCGGTAGGGAACTCCCCACCTTATGTTGTGGAAGAACGATCTGTTATTCCGTCACGTATTGTGATCGCATGACTAGTAGTACTGAATTTGGAGGAAGAATCTTTTGTTCTACACTTTTCAATTATTTTGTTTCGGCGCATCCAGAGTGTGCTGGAATAAATAAATTTATTTACATACTAGCTATTTTGATGTTCATTCGAATGACTGAATAGGAAAAACAGCGGCTTTACTCAAGAATGCTACACTGACCACAACAGCTTAACCGTAGTTTCCTTAATCACTGATTAAAATCCCGGGAGCACTTGCGTAACCTTCTAATCCTTTTTTTTCTTTTTTGAAGTACAGTACAATATTTTCACGTTAAGGCGCTCTCCAGTTGACGTTAACAATACGTACCTGTGCGATGTGCTCGGATCGCCTAGCTTTGTGGGAGTTCTCTTGATATAACTGAACAGGCCTCCAGCAGGACTACTTGGAGGTTTTTCAGTCTCAACATCCTTATAGCAGGACTGAAAACAGAAAGGTAACAGCTGAACAGAAATGGATAACACTAGGATACGACCATATGCAATGAAGATCAACAGTTGCAATCACTGACGGAGCAGGTGGGAGGAAACGTGAATAAGAAGCGGGATCGCCCCCAATGCGACAGAATTCAGGCGACCAGAGTTTCAGAGATAAGGCTACTGATGAAATCAATTTTGAAATTAAATAGCTAATCTAGCCTCTCCTCCCTCTCGCTGTGTTCATAAGTCTGACCAGAGTACAGCCAGAATTTCTGTTAATACTTTTACTTTAAAGATCATTCGAATCTAACCACAAATTTTAATAAATAGCAGTAGACATTCAAGAATAGTGCAAAAACAAGGAATTAAACTGGGCTATCACTAAATTTTCACCTGTTTTACGAAACAGTCTGTAAAACTATCAGTAACTAACTGACTATCCTCCTCGGAACTTTATATCAATTACGATAAAACTAACTCTTATATCGTCGATTCTGTCTTGTAGCAGTTCGTTTCGTAGCAGAGCTCGGACCACCATTTGATCCTGTCGTGATTCGTCGCTACTTGGATTCTGCAATTTTCGGATTTTGCAAAGCAAAATCCTGGGTCTACATGGAAATTACAAATCATTCTGAGCGGAAGAGGATTAGACAGCGCAATTGTGGATTTAGCTGGATATAGAAACGCTGCCGAAGGAAGCTTTCCAAAATTTGAAACAAATGTGTGCATTTGAGACAGGATAATGAGGTGAATCTTGGACATAACGAAAATAGGAATGAGCAATACTGGCAACACCCAGTGAAGTTTTTTTTTTTCAACAACCGGCACAATCACCAATGAAACCTGTTTGAACGTAGCACACCGCATAATTAGCTGAAGTGATTTCGAAATGAACCTAAAAATCGGCGATTTTCAGATTAAAACTGTTCTTCTGTTTCATAGTGTGCATCGATCTTCAGCGATCTGCGGTCCGAGTTTCTTTCAACGAGAAACCGCAGCATCTCATGAGTAGCAAATCTGATCGTAACATTCCATAAATACTTTCATCTATCGCTAAATTGCTGCCTCTTCAAACCCTCCGCGCTTACACCAAATGCAGTTTGCTACTGGAGTGGTGCTTAACCTTCCCATTGACTTTGGCTGTGCAACAGGTTTATGAGCAAAAAATGTAAAAGATCATTACGGGGTGGTCGAGTTCTTATCCAGAGAAAATAATACAGGAACTCTGAAGAGATTGCAAATTGCTCTCCCAACGAGAAATTCTTGAACCTCACTAAACCTTCATATGAGACACTTCATATGCAGCGACCCAAGGTCGCAGAAGTCGTAAAAAAGAAATGAAGTCACGGGCGCCTACATAACACGTGTGAGTTGCCGTGATGAGTGCGTTGACAAAGGCACGTGTTCAGGAGTAACACTAATAGCCTCGTAGCGCGTAGTGGAACTATGTTCTTACAAACGTACTACTCCAGTTACAATGAGCGTTGATGGAGCCTAGGAATTTGCGAAGGTGAGTGCTGGCAGAAGCATGACCGCGGCGCGCAGCAATCGCTATCTTTCACTCTCGTAGTAATCGCTCTTGACACTTATTTTTTGTAGTGAAGTTACAACATACGGTTGAAAAAACATCAAATATAGCTGCGAATAGCCACAATGGCAACGCAGAATTGCGATTGCAGCATGCAGCGCGGTCGTGTTGCTGTGCACGCTCACATCCGCAAATTTGTCACCTCCATCGACCCAAACTGTACTTTCACAATACTTCATCACTAGGGCGATAACTTAAATCTTGTTCTGAGATATGAAATGATAGGATTGAATCTTCCCTCATAAACAATACCACACCAACAACTACGAGAACAGACTAATAAACGAGAAAACATAGAAGTATTGAGAAAAAGTACGCGAAAATTGTATTACCTGAGCAGGGTTGTACTGAGAGCTCGGACTTCCATTATTGTTTGATGTATTTGTAGAGGTGGGAGGCGCACGATTCGTATTTGGGCGTTTGAATTGATTAGCTGCCTGAAAAACCAGCGTTTGACAAGACATTACCACAAAAACTGTGTGAATAAAATAGACAACCACGATCCTAGCACATACCTCTTGCTCTGGACAAACTATGGCATTATACCGGGTGGTCCATTCTTGATTTGGTTTACGTATGGGTATAAACCGATCACCGTGGCTCTTCGTTGGTGTCACCAGCGGTGAACGCACCTTGAGAAAAAGAAGACGTGGGTAGAACAAAAGCGTACTCATCGCAGAAAACAGAAAATAGTAGTGGCACGTACCGGGGCCGCGCAGATTTTCACAGGTGAAGTTCCAGGATTATGTGGTTTCAACAGTTTTCTCTCTTTGCTTGGACTAGCAGTGGGTATCATACCTCAGCTACTGAAATTATATATCGAAATTAACTTGAGAAAGATTAACATGTATCGTCTTCTAGCAGAACGAAGAATAACGAAACGTGCATAACAAGGACCAGAAACGAGGAAATGAGAGCACACAAGAACAAAAACATACAAATCGCTTGCGAGAATCACTGTCATTCCACTGTTTCAAGGGAGAAAATGGAGAAAAAACAGCACCGTTCCACTAGCTACGAGCTTTAGATCTTTTTTTTTTCGCGATGAACTTTGTAACGGAAGTGCTGACTCACAGTTCACGCGCTGCCAACAAATTTAAAGTCTGTTTTACGGCATAGCTTTGTTCTTCTACAACTGCTGCAATCAAGTCGTAAAAAACTAGTGGTCAACATCAGTTTCGCCAGGGAAAACGCTAATTTCGTGCGAGACAGTATTGACAGTCATGATCAATACGGTTACAGCTGCCTTCAACATGTGGCAGATGCACTCTGCGTGCGCTGCAGCCAGAGTGCAGGAATCTACTAAATAATTACGAAGTAACGAGAATTAGTGGTGACTACTGAAATTTCAAAAGCATGACAGTTCCACAGCAAAATGACTGTAAACATAGGAGCCCAATAATTTATTACGCTGCTTCAAATAATGTGAAAAAAACGTGATTCAGTGAGAAGCGGGATGTAGTCAGCCCATTACTTGCAACATATATTGTTTTTTTTTAGAAAAAAAAACGTTTAAAAAAGTTCGGAGCGTGTTACAGAATCACAATAACATATAAGAAGTTGGAATATAGCTTCCGAAGTACAACTGTTACGCCGAAAATGACTACGGAAGATGACTAGGAATATACTTGGGACCGAATAAGAATCGAATTAATTTGTTACTTTAATAACAATTTAGGAAACCATTCAAATATCCAGATATTCGCGAAAGAGAAATCCCTAATGCTCTCCTTCTCTTTCGTACAACATTGTATTGGTCTCCAATGTTGGACCATGCGAGTTTCCCATTTATTCGAAGTTGAATATTTTTTTGTTTTCGAATATCGAATATTTCGAATAAACTGAGAATTCGAACGTTCCAACAATGGAGACCAATGCAGTGCTGTATAAGAGAGAGGAAGAACTTTGAAGTTTTCTTATCCTCGAATATCTGGATGTTTAAATTGTTTCATAAAATGTTAATGAAGGTAACAAAATTATTCGGTCCGGAGTTTAATTAGAATTACACTCAAATAACCAAATTTTCACACATTTTATGGAGTTTTGTGCAGTTTTTTTTTCTTGATTAATGCGCAGTTGAAATCCACCTACTGTTCACATGTGGTGAAGATGGATTTAGTAGACATTTGACTGAACAAGACTCTTTCCGATTAGCCTATGTTTCGAATAACTTGATTCTTGGAGTTTTTTTTAAATAGTCGATATTCGAACCTCTCAAAAGTTGTTTTATTCGAAACTCGTCTCGATTTCACTAAGCACAGGCAAATGTCTAGTATTCAGCACATCAGTTATATCACAGCAAAGTATGGACGAGAAAACAGTGATAATTTCTACTCAGCAACAAACACGACACGTTCTTCATTTTGGTTCACATGCTGATGCAAGGATTTCTCGCGGTGGGACTACCAAATCAATAATTTTTTTCTCTGTTTCTTGGTTTTGAGCGAGCAACATGTGAACAAACTTTGGTTCTAATCTGTTCCCATCAAAAGAACGGGAATAGAAGGGATATAACACTAAGCTACAGATTGAGGTGAGGAAGTCTCGCAGGGAACTGAAGTAGTGGCGCATCCACGCGCCTAAGCATAGTGCGGTCGTGCATGGTTGACATTCGCATCGATTGGAAATGGACGTTTTTCGCAGGCGGTTCAGTCTGTGATTACACATCTCATCCTATCTTTGCACTACAAAAGTGTGATGTTGTTCGAGTAGTTCTAACCCTGGTAGTCCTGCGGTTTTCAAGCAAATTCCTCTATTTATGTAATATATTAGATATACAGTGGCAAGGCATAATGCTTTCATTCGAAGTTAAGGCAGTGAGGGAATGAGGTTTTCGAAGTTCCATGAAGCAGTTAAATCTATACTTTCACTACAGGCTAAGCAAGGTATTCGGACATTTTTACACACAATACACGAACTCCACAGGATAATGGTGTAAATCAGGCCTGAGATGCATGAACGTACAACCGTGCAAAACTAGGACAGCAAACCAACTTTCACTTCTTGGGTCTCCTACAATTACAAACATAGTTTAAAGTACAACTAATCGCGCTAACACACGCCAATTCGCTTGGGTAGCGGTGAATCCCAGCCCAGACATTTCGTAAAACTCCTGTTTCAGGATAAAACTCAGCCTAGCTTCGTGCACTTTCAGAAAAACCAGAGGATACCGTTGAAACTTCAGGTGAATGTCAAGGGAAATTTGGTGCTGACCTAGTTTCCTGCCGTAATGCTCACAGACTTTCCCAAATTTAAGTGGGAAATTATCACAAAACCATCCTTGAAATCACCCAAATGCATGTAGAAAACGAAGTACTTGTTCAAGTAAGAATATCGAAAAATATTATGGAATAACGAATAACAACCAAATAGCATGAAAACCTCAGCTGCTGACGAATGCCTTCCAGCGAATCCAGAAAGCCTGGCCGAGCTGGTCACATGACATTAATTCAAGGCGGTGAAAATCGATGAGCGCATACACTTGTGGTCCTGACAGACGTCTTTCAACTCACTGGTGCACTATTAAGTACGAACTTTAGAAAGTACAACGTAGTAAAGATGCACTAAAGGAAGTTGTAGCCGAGCAAAAACAACTACATATTTAGGGACCACAGAATTGAAGAACACTTGGCGAGATGACGGGAGAACCCGCTGATGACACTGACTACGAACGGCGGCCGCAGCTCCGGCCACTGCCGCGACAAAACGATCGATATTAAAATCATCTGCTGCAGTTCCATCGATCGCCAGGGGTTAGATCCGCAAGTGGCCGCGCGCCAGGCGTGCCCTCGCGGCGCGGCCCGGCGCCAATTTCAAAGCGTCGTCTGCTCCGCGCGGCCGCGTCCGTGACCTCATTGACCTTTGCGTGCAGGTGTTGTTTCTGCTCTTGCGTGCTACAGGTATACAAATGAATGGCATCGCCAGCATGAGCTTCCACAGAGCCAATATCGAGACAAGGCTCTCTTTGAAGGCAGTCTGGCACCCCGTTTTCGTGTTTGAGCTATTAGCAGATTGTGAACCTCCTTAAAACGCTGATTCCGGCGGTGTACATACTGTTTGTTTCACAAGTCTTGCCACTTGGCAGGCTTCCAAGATGAGGTAAGTCCCGCCAGTTGTTATAGGCGAGACATGTTTGGGCACGCTTCCAGTGACTGATAACGTTTAATTTCCAAGAATTTGACGTGTCTTGTCTAGCTACAGGCAAAACACTGAATTGCTCTCATTTTTGAAACAGAGAGTATAGTCTTTAAAAAAATCTTGTCTCACGCTACACTGCGCTTCGACTGAGCCACGTCGCAGCACGTAATGATGATGCGCCACGCGGCTCAGCAGACGGGCGCTGGATGCCGGAGGCAAGTATTTTCTGGAACGACTGTAAGGTATCTCGAAACGGCCTTTAAACCCGTTTTTCGGGAGGGGTCTGTAACGGGTTTGTAACAGTTTGTTCACCCGAACTGACGTGTAAGCCGTTGATCTTATCGATCGGACACGTTGAGACTCGTTGACCAACATTGCATCCGTGGCTGGCAGCCAGCACACACACGGACCGCTCTGCCCAAGTGCCCCGCGAACTTTGGGCCCTCCCAAAAGAACGGCTTCGTCACTTTTGTGACATTTTGTATTCATTTTTGGAATCAGTGTGGCGAGGAGGTCAAGGATCTGTTGATATCTACGACACTTGATGGTGATATACTGCTTTTAAGAAACTACAATGGGTGTTGATGGCGGTGGCCTTTCCGCCGCCTCAAAAAGCACGTGGGCGCGACCGCGTTGCTCGAGCGGGAATCCTCTCTGGGACAACAAACTGTGGAGTTTTCTTGATAGTTATTAGGTTGGTGCAAAAGAAATGGCGCGATTTTGGGTTGACTACATTTTTTCACAACTCTAACAGGCGGCCACCTCGGCGGACATAATAAATTTTATTGACGGGAACCATTGCCTATTGAATGGACAAGTTCCCAAACTCCTGCGCAGGGAACTCGGAAAACTGAGAAACGAAAGAATAAGAAAAACTTCGTCTCTTGGTCGTCATGTTTGATAGTTTTTTCTTGGAGGATGAACGATTCCAAGATGGGGAAAATGTTCAAGAATTCTGGCAGTTTTTCTGTAGAATATAATAACTAGTCAGTTGTTTTCAAAGGAAATCATCAGAATTGGAACCAGCTCTCGAAAGCAAATTCTGATGAAAAGTTGGAGTGCCGAAAACGCGCTTTTGAGCATTTTTCTAGCAGATCCGCGACTTTCTGAAATAGTTAACAGCAGCAGATATTGTGGAAAGTGTTGTTTCCAAAAAGCAGCTTTGAGAGAATCACCCACCAAGAATCCTAGGGATACCAAAGAAAAACCTTCGAAAAGTGCTCGTCCCTGTTTCACCAGCAGCAATCCCGTTACACCAGGGCTCCTATGTGGGTTAGGTACTGAGGTCCTGACAACACAAAAAAGGTATTTTGGACAGTGTCGCTTGTGGTATTACGGAAAAATCCTCAAAATTCAAAAATCAGGAGACGGGATTTTTGGAAGTTTTCGTTGATTTCGTGATTCCTAGCCCTTGTCGACATCACGTATACATACGTACTGTACGGAAGAGCTTGCTTCGCTCTACAAGAATGTGACTAGTATCCCTAGATGTCATACTACGTCCAAACCAAATTATATGGTCTTGAAAAAAAAAAAAAAAACTGCGCCATTTTATTTGCACCAACCTAATAGTTAGTTGTCCTACTAGTTAACATCAAATTTGGATTCAACCCGCACAGAATTATGAAAGGTGACTTGTTGGCGTGTTGGTTTTCTACACAAACTTTCGCCTAGACTTCATTTAAAGGCAGCACCCGCGGAAATTTTCGTCTTTGAGCTGATGTGCTGGTGGTGAAGTACAGACTCAGCACATCATAAATGTGAAATGAACACGAACAACAATGGCTTACCTGCCGAGAAAATCGAACTGTCGTCGTGAACCCGCCTGGCCGGGTTCACGCCAGTCCGAGTTTTCCCCGGCTCGACGCGCCAGCTATAGCTATTGCGGCGCATGCCCTAGAGCAGTATATGTAGGGTAGTGTATGAAATACACACCATCCACAGGATTTCGAGGCGTAAAGAGCGCACACCTTCAGCGGAAAACTCGTCCGCGCTGTGAACGCATGGAAAACAGCGCCTTCATTTCCCGTCTTCCGGCGTGTTTCACGCTGTTTCATCATTGCCTATGATATCATCGTCTCCGATAACCTCAAAATTCAGCGAAATCTCAAACATGAAAATTTCCGCGGGTGCTGCCTTTAAGGATGTTGTAAAAGTTCTGATAACGAAAATCGCACTATTTTTCTATTTTGGCCCAATTTTTGTAGCGATCTGATGGGCTATATGATCATTCCCGCTTTTCTGCTCAAAAAAATCTCCGGAAATCTCTTCCATGAATGATTAACGGATTATTGAATGTGATAAACATGTATATCGTATTCACTTAGTACCGTAGCCTCACGTACGTTAACTAGGCTGCAGCTAACGCCATTGCCATTATTCTGGTTTCCCTATCGTTACTACACTTCATTTTCCTAGCGAGAAAGCTCCTTGGCATTGCGTTCGGTAGCCTTGCCTTCCATTACCGATACTACGCATGTGAACAAATGCAGCGTCAAATTCTTGGATAACTAAACCGACACTGCGATAGACTCCCCCAACAGCCAATAATCGAGGAATCTTCAGGAATTCGTTCTCGGAAGCCTTGATATGTTCCAACTGTTTTGGTTTATTTTTTTTTATTCTGGAAATCATCAGGATATGTATAACCGACAGCAATTAAGTTAACTAAATACAATTTTATAAAATTACTGTTGTATCGTCAAATAGCTTTGCACCGCAGTAAAATTTCAGTATAATGTAGTTAAATACAAACAATTATGTAGTACAAATGAAATCGCTGAAGCAACATACATGGGTGTAGAACGTCTAGAGTTCTTATGGTTATTAAAACAATGCAATTTCGTTTACAACGCCAAAAATAATAACATCAACAGCTATTATGAAAAGTACGTCTCAGTAGTCGCGTAAGAGATCAATACATTTCCGTCTAATAAATAAGTAACAACGAAGAGAAATCAAGGTGTACCATACTTTTGCTCCCGGAATACCTTGAGTTGCTCAATGGCAAGATGCAATTTCTTAGCCGGTCCGAACGTAAACGCAAGATGACTTCGTAAATCGTCGAAACCCATCATCAGCAATGCGTCGCCATCAACCTCTTCTCGTCGGAACGTGGCCGCACACGTTTCGGAACCTGTGACAGCTTGTGCCCAGCGCGCTGCCACATCCGGCTGTAACGGAAGAATAAGAATCATGAAAGTATCATTTATTGAGACAATAACGACTAAAGACTGGTACAATGTTGACATGAAAGTGTAAGTGTACTTTAGAACTTGTCAAATATTAGGTTGTCGCGAAAGTTTCCCGCCACTTACTTTGGTGCATTGCCTAATTTTTCAGGATTGTTCTGGAACTTTCTGTCCAAAACATTTATATAGGCTGGTCAATTGCCCACCCATACCCAATTTGTCCTACCATTCCGTTGCGATTATGACAGGAAAAAATCGTCGTTGACTACAGACATGTTCTGCTGTATTCCATTAGAGAGTTCAGGAAACACAGCAACGCAAGCGATGCTCCAAGAAACATATGTCATAAGATAGATCTCTACTATTCCACTTAGTATGCAGTGAAGATTTGGATCCAGAAGGTCAAAGGCGGCGACTAGGACTTGCGACAAGCCATGCTCTGGAAGGTAGGGTGAAGCGGAGGACGGGCGCCTCCTGGAGCTGATTGGAGACAATCCGTGGTGTTGTACCCGTCTGCTGGTAGAGGGACCCCAGGGCTATCACTGTACAATATCCCTTCGTCTACACTGTTTCGGAGAAATAAGTAAATATTGCGCATGTATTCATCATGATCTGAGCCACTATCATCTCCAAGTGTGTAGGGAGTGTGCCACAGTTTGCGGTGCTTTTGACATACCTTCACTTGTTCCGCAACTTAGTTACCGGTGGCGAGAAGTGTGCTCCTAGTGCTAACAACATAGGAAATGTGGGTGGATCGGACGCTGGTAACCCTGGATTTCACCGCCGAAACGGGAACTACCTCCTCAGAAGACATGCTCAATGTCTAGTGGAACTGCGAAAGAACCACTGGTTCGGGGCAGCTGTGAACTGCTGTGAACTGCCACCGCAAGGGTTCTTGTCTACAACAGTGGCAAACATATAGCGTAATTGTCGGTTGTGTTGAAGAAGAAAAATTAATTTGGAAAAGAAGAATGAAAATGGAGGGAAACTTTCGCGACAACCTAATAGAAAAGAAAGAAGAGAAAGCTTACCGTCCAAAGTTTCGGGTCTACATCGTAATCCACCCCAGGAACGTTGAGTGCTCCGCAGGATGCCACTACTGGAGTAGCTACACCTACAGCTGGTTCCGCTACCGGAGAATGATCGTTAGTGGCTGGCGAAGTCATCGATGTCCGCAACGTAGTAGGCTAAACAGTTCAAGAACTAAATGCAGAAATAAAACGCAACCACTATTCAATCACCACACTAAAATAGACATCTGTTTTTGCCACTGCTTCCCACATACAGAGTCGGTCAATCGTTCACATCGCTCACAGATTACTACTCGTCTGCTTTACCGCGCCGCACCACCTATGCATAAGCATAGGTGATGCGGCACGGCAGGGCTGAGATTCTGTGATTCGAGGATGATTGCCTGTCATTGGAGTTGTGATCATGGAACATTTGCCAAGGTCTCATCCCCATTTCTAATCCTTAAGAAACCACAAGCCCTTGGCATTTTGGAGAAGATGCCCTACATAAACGCATCAATGATGCACTGCGTCACATCCCTTACTGTTCGTCCGGATTTGGATGTATGAGGTAAGATTCTATTTGGAGAGTGCACATAGCATTAGTTTTATACCCAAAACAGCAATGCTATAACATAGATTCGAGCCAACAGTAAAAAATAAGGTTGGTAGCAGATATTTCAGGCTACTAGTACAAATGAAAACCGTTGCTGGGTATCGAAAGCGCAAGGAGCAACACTATTTTAAATAGTGAACAACTACCGACTGCCACGGAGGTTTTGCACGCACCTATTACATTAAATCATACCTGAACGGTAGTAGGTGACACCACTCCACGTGGCGGAGCAGAAGCGACTGCATGCGAAACGTCATAAACTGTGGTGAATTTCTTTGGAAGAGAAGAGTCTTCACTTCTATTTCCTTTGGATGAGGACGGCGGAGTGGTCTCCTCTTCGAATTTCGGTCGTACTGGAATTCCGGACATTTCATGCATACTACTTCACAAACATCACAACTGTAGCCCGTTATGCAAATAAAACTCGAACGCACTATCGTTGAAACTTGAAGAAGACGATAGCGTACCTTCCGAACCACCAGATACTCGTTTTATTGATTCTGCTGAAATAAAAAACATTCGTCAATCTCAAATATAGTCATACATTGAGATTCTTTGTAAATTTTCATTTTCATTTTATTAACAAAAACAGTTCACCATTTATTTCTCAAAACTGCGGTTGTGGAAACTTCAAAAAGTTGTATAATTACAACCAACTCACAGAACTTCCGACCGATTTTCTCGTTAGCTATCATCGACTGGTACGATCGACGACACTTTGTGGAGCAATATTGTGGCGTTGAGACACATCGCTCCTTCTGAAGAAAAAAAACACTGTAAGAGATCTTCAAAAACTTTTAAAAAAACTCACCTCTTTGAAAGAAACTTGACAATAAAGGCACCGATCTTCGGGCGAATCTTCGGACAAAGGCAGAATACGCATGCTCACAGTAGGAGTATTAAGAACCGATGATTCTTTCTCTCTTTCCCTTTCTTTTTCTTTTTCCTTTTCCTTTCCTTTGTCCTGTTTTCCACTGCCTAAAAAACTCAAACGGTCCAGACCAGTATAGGCATAAAATCTTGATGTTGTTGAAGATAAAGATGATTTCAAAGATGGAAAATTCAAGCTATGACGAGACAAAGATCCGCAGTAAGGACTGCGGGCTCTGTTTCCGAGTCCTTATCATGTACATCCAGTGAAATGTACTTCTTGGAAACTGAGACATTTGTATACTGCATATGACAGCATATTTGATGTCTATGCACATAAATGCACATTGAATGCATGCGAATGAACTAACAAACAAATAAATACTTGGTATTCAACACAAACTGCTACTGAAGCGCGGTCCCAACAGAACGGGAACCATAAGGGTGTGCATCATAGTGAGGGAAAGAGGGGCGTACCCAGGCAACTCTGATTGGCGCATTCGCGCCTCCGGTCACGCCCATCTTTCAACTCGAACGGCGTCAATCCGTAGTAGATGGTGTATTTGTGCTTAGCGCCGTATGAGTCCAGATAGGTGGGCGTGGCGGGCGGCCTCAACGTACCAATCAGAGTCGCCCGTGTACGCCTCTCTTTTCCTCACGATGATACACACCCAAACCACAAGAGTGAAAAACCGAAATAAATTGAAGGCTACGAATTTCCTACAGTTTTGGATGTATCGCAATGCATCGTGATAGCTAAGAAAATCGCAAAACCAACTTCTCTTAGATGAGTGACTATGAGTATCCATAGAGTCCACCGAGGAACGAGACCGTTCGGCCTTCGAAGGACTGTCGGTTGTGGATGACTGGGTGCTACGACGTTTTTGCCTCGATCTTGGTTTCTCAGCATGCTCAGTTTTCTCGTGGTCGTCGCCAGTTTCTGATGATAGACGTTTTTCCTTGTCAAGCACGCTCTTTCGTTTCTCCGTATCGAGAATACGCCTTCCACAATCTTTTGGGCCAAAATCCATACTTAATAGTAACTCCAACTCATTTGTCCTCCTTCTGGGTGGATGATGTACAGGTGCAGGGCGCCGGCTCTAAATTAATTCTCGATCTCAAACAATTCCATTGAAGAAAATGTGAAAATTCGGGGGAAAAGCATCTCCAAACCTTAGATTGTTTACGCTCTTCTGCACGATCTTCGGTGGCATTGTCTGGTTCCTCCTTCTTTGGCTTGCTGGGATGAGCTTCGCTCTGGGTCTGAGCTGACCGACGTGAGCGAGCTGGCACCTTTCTCTTGCTTTCATTCTCGGGCACCGCAGGCGTTGGTGTGGCTGCCTTCGTCGGCTTGGCCGGACTATTTTTCTCCTTCGAGGCTAGAAATGAGACACCAACTTGTAAATCTGAACAATAGAAAGAAAACTGAACACATGAACTGCTTACGTTTTTCTTCTGTTTTATTCTTCACATCGATGTCCGCTATGAGTGGCATAATGTCATCCAAAACTTCAGAGGAAACTAGCTCCGTAATCTTATCGTATTGGGCGAGGGGGAACGGCACATCTGATTCCTGCATAATGAAAGCAGTGTAGGAAATGAATAGTAGGAGCAGAAAATTTTTCTCAACAGATGACCAAGAATGCGAATTCGAACAAGTATTCAGAGCCAAAAAAACTTCCGAGGAGAACAAGTGATCCAAAATGCGGTTTTGCTTTGCCAGCATTTTTTAAAGGAAAATGTGTCAGTGTTATATCGAGTGATATGGTGGACGTGCAAAACGAGGATTAAGCTACACAAAGATCTACCCTTGTGATAGACGGGCAAACTGCACAGCTGCAGTACAACGAGCGTTAGCATACCAGTCAAGGATGTGTACGAACGCAAGCTGCCAAGCCAAAACGGGACCTATATGGTTGCAAGACTTGCCCAACATTGTATCAAGGATCACGATGCCATCCCGTTGACTTGCCATCGTGCTTGGATGCGAAACCCTTCATCCATGGTGGTGCGGCTGGATAGATGGATGGATACTGCTACCGGGTTCGTACGTGGGGTTCGCAGTTTTGGGCTCGTAGTAAATATTAGGTTGTGTACAAATTAATTGCGTTTTTTGAAGGATAACTTTGAATGTTCATAGCTCAGTTCAAACGAATACTTTACTGAGCAAAATAAGCACCATTAGAATCTACACATTTTTGCCAACGTTTCACAAGATCATGAATCCCCTTGCGATAGAAATCCGGAGTCTTGGAGGCAATGAACTCGCGGAAGGCATTTTCAGCATCGGTCTGATCCTTGAACACTCTTCCTTTGACGAGGTTGTCGAGGTGCTTGAAAAAGTGATAATCCGTTGGCGACAGGTCTGGTGAGTATGGTGGATGAGGCAGTATTTCGCAACCCAGGTCGCTCAACTTCTGGGACGTTTTTTGTGAAACGTGGGGTCTGGCGTTATCGTGGAGAAGGATCGGACCTTTTCTGTTGACAACTGCTGGGCTTGCACGCGCCAGGTTCTCATGCATTTTGTCCAATTGTCGACAATAGTTATCCGCATCGATGGTTTCGCCCGTTTTCAGGAACTCATAATGTAAAATTCCCGCAGAATTCCACCAAACAGTAAGCATAGTCTTCTTTTCGTGCAACTTCTTCTTCGGAAATTGTTTTGGGGGCTCATCTCTGTCCAACCATTGTGAGGACCGTTTCCGGTTATCGTACAAAATCCATTTCTCGTCGCAGGTCACGATTCGGTCAAGGAAAGGATCGTTCTTATTCCGCAAAAGCAACTCCGATGAGATCTGGTAGCGCCTAAGCATTTGTTCAGCGTTTAGTTCATGTGGCACCCACTGATCCATTTTCTTCACCTTCCCAAGTTTTTCCAAACGCTTGGCGACAGTGGAAAATGACACTTGGAGATCTTCCGCTAACTCACGCACTGTTTTTCGTGGGTCCGCTTCCACCAGGGACTTCAAGGCGTCGTCGTCTAGTTCACGGATCCGACCTCGACCAGGTTCATCTTCAAGGCTTGTGTCTCCGGATCGGAACTTTTGGAACCAGAGTTGGGTAGTGCGTAGTGAGACGACATCTGGTCCCCATGCTTTCACAATATTTTCATGAGCCTCCACTGCTTTCCGTCCAAGTTTGAACTCATGAAGCAAAATTGTACGAATCTGTACCTTGGAGAGCATCTGGATATCCGGATAGGACCAGTCCTCGAATGAGTTGTGGAACAAATGAGAGCCAGAACATGATTAAGCGTTTGATAAGCTTTTGAATGATATGCAACAGTGGCAACATCGAATGGAAATTACATGAAAAACATTAGGTCAAAAACTGATCTGCAAAAAACGCAATTAATTTGTACACAACCTAATAGTCATGGCGGTGAGCTGTACTCCAAAACTCAGCTCCACGCTTTAGGCGCCACTTGCACGCCAGCTCACATCCACACAGTTTAGCGTAGCGGATTGTAGCCACACATGTCAGTGCTGAACCACACATGTGCGAAGAGCAAAGACCATCGCCCTGTTAAAAAATGGTCGCCATCTCATGCTGCGGAAATAGTGGGTGAAACGCTCGAGGTAGTTAATTCTGTGTCCACCCCCATCTCCCACTATTTTCACAGCATGAGATGGCGATCATCTCTTGACAGGGCGATAATCTCTGCTTTTCGCATATCCGTGGCTCAGCAGCAACGTGGGTGGCTATGATCCGCTATGCTAATGCGCGCGGATATGAGCTGGCGTGCAGTCATCGCCTAAATCGTGGCGGTGAGTTTTGGAACTCAACTCACCGCCATAACACTTCATTACAAGCCATGGATGCCGTCGCTCAACCCGTTTGCTATGCAAAGGGTGAAAATAAGTGTCGCACATGGTATTCTGAGTTTATGGAAGTCATCTAGCAGATTTAAACTATAACCTGCGGCATCATGCTGGCACACTTTATAATCACATAAATCTCGTTTTGAATTAGTAGCCTAAACTCCGTATTCTTGAGCCGCATTTTTTTTTTTTTTGAGACTCGACTTTATCAGCTTCCCAGTTTACACATATTTAACAGACCAGACTATTACCAGCCTAGTTATTGCAGTGCAGCGTAAGTTCACCCAAGACGTCAAAATTGCTCAGAGCAGGCACAGTCCAAAACCCGCCGACGCTGTCATGAGCCACGCAGTGCAGTTGTAGTAGGTCAGCGACAGCCACCGGCGGGAGGCGGCCGTTACTTGGGAATGTCAATTGCTAAGATGCCTTAGTTGACCGCTAGCTGTCAGCAAGGCGTCTTATGTGCCTCTTAATGAGTGGAGAACTCGTCCACCAAAACTTTGATAAGAGATATGACTTACAACAGCTATCAAACTGAATCAGTCTCTGGTTGTGCTTCTGAGAAAGAAAGAGTTAGAGCGATGCTCTAGACCATAATTATCACCATTACGTCAACATCAAAGTTATATCTATGTGCATTACAAACAAGAGAAGTGCTTTGATCATTCTGATGATGTTTTAACAACTTTCGAGGTGGATCCATTTACATCGCAAAGTAAGGCCCCCTCTAGATGGGCCGAGTTGCTCTGCCGCGCTAATTAGGGTCTGAGTGCGCTCGTAATTGACAGTCACAAGTAAAGGTATACACCCGCCACCGACCTCTGCATAGGTGGTGCTGGTTGGATTGGGTAACTCTTGAGCAACCCTCCAACGCGCTCCCGTGGGGTGAATTGACGACTGTTTAGGCAGGCACTGACTCTTAGGCAGAACATGGGAAGTGCTACTATAGTACTAAACGGAAGTTGACCATGTTGACAACAACTCTTACGTATAGTCTTTCCAAAAAAACCTTGCCTCCCGCTACACTGCGCGTCGACTGAGCCACGTCGCAACACGTGATAACGCATAGTAGGCGCGGCGCGACTTACCAGACGGGCGGTGGATGCCGGAGGCAGCCTTTTTTTTTTGAAACGACTGTATGTACATAAGGTTGATCTGGCCACGCCCCTTTTTGTAGAATTAGCATCGTGGCTACCGTAGATAACACTAACCTCAATAGTGAACCCATCCATGTAGTGGACCAATGGCTTGCCACATCCTCCACCTCTGGCTCGAAAGGCCAAAGCTTCCCTAACGAATATGGACTCCAGAGACTTTGCAGAATCTGTGACTGGCTGAGGAGAAGAATCGTCTATCGTGTCTCCTGCAGTGAAAAACCAATGAGCCTCTAGAATGGAAAATACTTTGAAACGATAGAATGAATTAGCGAACCTCGATCAAGCGCTGGCGGAGCATCCCCTGCTGTATCTGGACTGTCCGTGCCGCATGAACCGCTGTCAGCTCTTCCTTTCTCATCCATGCCCAGCGCTAGATACTCTCCAACACTCATTTCACCTGATCCACTCTCCGGACGCCGCTTCTTGCACCGGCTTGCCATTGTTTTCTGAAATGGTAGCCTACACCTGAACGCTATTCGTCGTAGCAAAAATATGCTCCATGGACACTTCTATCACACGATTCAAAACATTCTTAGTAACGAAGAAGAGCTCTCAGAGAAAAACTGGTAGCTGGTCAAGGAACTTGGTTCCTTGTAAATCTGATCTGGTCTATTTTATATGGCTACTGAGAAGCACAGGATGCTAACTTCTCTGGATTACGACAAAACTTTGGGTATTGGTTTGAAAAAGCCATCCAATTATTGTCTATCCCCTCGCTTCAGTTCTCTGTGGGTATGGCAGAGTATGTTTGAGGGCTTCTTATTAGTGGACAATAAACTTAAAAAATCACAAAACGCTTTCCAAAATTCAAGTGGGAAGGATTTGTAGATATAGAGAAGAAAGGTAGACGAATCTTATCACTTTTCCTGCCATATTTCCTCGTTACTTCATCTCTTCTGAACTTCGTTGTCGGAGCAAAACTAAATTGGTCATCACATTGCATCTACAGAACGACTCTTATGCAATGTAGTCTTCAGCGTGGAAAAACTCTACTCAATTCTTCATTTGGACCTTCAAAATCACCAGAAATGACAGAGTTCGAGTTCTTTCTACCTCCAGTACAGGTGATGCGAGCAGCAGCAAGCTACAGCACACTTCATACTAAGATTTCAACAACTTGTTGGTCAAGAGGTGGAATCAGCTGCTATTTAACTGATGATATTAAAACCAAACATGACACAAAAGCACTTTTTAGCACACGAGCTCATTCGCAAAGAAGCTTCCGGAAGCATCCACATTGGAAGCATTACGTTATTTCCCTGATACAACGGATTATTTATGAAAAATGTTATTATCAGAAATAGAGCCCTGTTAACTACACTTAACACATACAAAAGATATCTTGAATCAAAATACCGGAATAACCCAGTCAATACTGCGACAGAGTTCGATCAGAAAAGCACTCTGAAGTGGTAAAAACGATAAATTTGACTAAGAAGAAAAGCGCAACAGAATACCATAAAGAATGGCGCTCCAAATTGGTTTCCGTCACTTTGGCACGGAGCGCATTGGGCTTGTGATGACGTCATTCTGGCCTTGTTTCATAATCCACGCATGTTTTACTTGTGTATGTTATTGAAGCAACCTTTACGGCTTTATAAAAACATTTTCTATGCAGATATCAAAGCCACTCCAAGTCGTTTGAGCATTGCTTGGCTATGTGGTTTCGACCAACTCGTTTTATGCTGCTGGCAGCAATGTCAGCCTTTACACGCCTGGTTATATGAAGCATTACCATTGGCTTATCCGCAATGTAAATTAGATAAACAGGGAGATTAAGTCCTAACATTGCGCATTAGGAGCAACATTGAATTTTGTTGCCGAATATGCAATGTTTTACCCCGGAATGGTCCAATATTTGGCACATGAAGCAAAATCACCCAAAATTTAAGGGATGCATGGTTAAAAAGCATTGACATCGATGAACTCACAGCATGTTGTTGTAGTTGTTGTTGATTTTGGTGCTGCTGTTGCTGTTGTCTTTGTACATTTTGCATAGTCTGCATACCCTGGATTCCTTGCGCGATCCCAACCGGCACAAGGTTTTGCGGAATCATGCCGGCTGAAAATCGATACTTCATTTCTAAATAAGCATTTGCATTAACTGCCTGGAAATCCGCAGCAGAAACGAAACCATATCGAATCTTTGTCGAATGGACGTTGGAGCATAACGATAAGGCCAAGGAATATTCGTTGTTTTTCTCCAAGTCCCCGATCAATAAAAGAACTATGTCTTGCACGACCATGTCAATCTTCATGCACTTAGCGCGTTTTCCACAAAAACCATCAACACGCAATTAGAAATTCGCCACCACAAGTCAAAGTTCATTCGAAATGATTGATTTTTCTCTCCAGACGCAGCGGTCATTGATAAGTCATCATCTCTCACGTAATTTTGAGCAAAGAATCTTCATTATCTGTCGAGTCAGAGATATTCCGAAAAAAATAGGCCGGAACATTAGCCAAGTTACTTTTAAAACGAGATCGATAGTGATATCCTAAGCGCATGTGACTGCGACTACAGTACACCAAAACTTCATCACGTCATAGCCTGACAAACATACACCGATTATTCTAGCTGTTTTGCGACGAGGAAAGGACAATTTATTCAACAACCTACGGTGCATTGCGGACGTATTCAGCACCATCGGTCCATTCGGCCCTTGAACAACCATCAAGGCTGCGTTTCCAGGACGTAACGCATTCTAAAGCAGTTCAAAATGCAATACGAAAGTTAGTTGACGAGCGCTTATTGAAGCAATCATAACAAAGGAAAATTTTTCAATTTTCTTACTACCATTGCAGCTTGCTGAGAAGCCACATTGTGAACATTTGAAGTGTCGTTGGGATCTGTAAAAACAGTTGGTTAGATCGCGGAAACCACACTGATTACGGTTACTTGTGGTAATTAATGATCCCACTGAATTTTCATCATTCGAATTTGTATGGTGCTATCCGGACCACATTTATTA
>JARK01001453.1:414399-427717 GCA_000688135.1 Ancylostoma ceylanicum | reverse complement strand
GGCCGCGGTACCAGTCTCGGGCTGACAGCAGACCCCCCCGCGGTCTTTACCTGAACCGCCCGCGGACAGACTGCCATAGGAGCGCGGTCTTTGTGGCGATGGTGCGCGATCAGCCCGCAAGGCGAATGAGCGCTTTCCGCAGCGGGCGCCAGGAATCCTTGTGAATACTTCCAGAAATAACCAGAATCAATGGGTTTACACTACAACAAAGTCAATCTTCACTTTATTGCATACTCTTATGATATCATCAGGAAACAAAAAAAAATCGTCATAGTGAATAACGAACCGTACGAATCGGAAGGCAAAAAGCAGTGATTAGAGAACTTCAGAACAATGAAGAAACAATACAAAGCACAGCGGAAAACTATCGCAATGCAAAAAAGTGGTTAAAATGGAATCTCAGAATGGTAAAGAAGCAAAATTAAAGTTGTATAAGAGTGTGTGTGAGGCGAACCGTAAAAAATACACCTCGGATACAAGAAAGTTAACCGGAAAAGAAAAAAATCGCAATAGAATTCAGGTGAAGAACACTAACAAAAGGCAATGCGCACCATAAAATTACACTACCTCCACATCGATGAACTCGGCCACATTTCCGGATGTACCACCACAAAAATAGGACTGGCTATTTTCCTGGGCACCTTTTCTTTTTGTCTGCTTCTGAAAAGTGAAAGATTCTTAGGATTCCACATTAATGCAGATAGAAAAATTGCTTACACTGCAAGGAATCCAGCGGTCATTGCTTGATTCGTCAACTTCGTTTCTGCATGCGTGGATGTCTTTTCTGCAAACAGTAATCTCATGTTAAGCACCATTTTCCAACCAATACATAGTTTCACTTACGAAGCTTTGTGCCGTAGTTTTCTTTACGGGTGCCAACACCTCTATCTTTGCAATGGTCATCCTTGCCTTTGCATTTGTCTTTTGGACCATGCAGTTTTCTCGTACACATTCCGCAGAAGAAATGCGCTGCGACATTGTACTCCTTCAAAATCTCGGTAAATACTTCCGTTACATGAACATCGAACTGAAATAGTAAGAAATAGCAAACTAGTTTGGAATTCTAGACTGACTTTTTTTTTTACCAATTCATACTTTCACTGGTGGGGTCATTCTGTATAGAACTTGCCTTACGCGCTCCATTTGTCTCACCTCAACTGCAGAAACTCCGAAATGTAAGAGATGCATTGCGTAGTAGAAGACTTTTTCACCCCAATCTGAAAAAAAAGTCCTAAACCTGAGAGCGTGGCAACATCCTGGAAGAGATTCCGATGCGAAATACGAGCATAGGATACACAAACACATAAGGTACCAGTAACAGAACAAAGGCTTCGCGAAGTCACGATTTTCGAAAATGCCACGTGACGCTGTCATTTGAATGGCCCGCCTTTTCGCGCCGGGACCCAGCCCCTCGGTTAGTCTGTTTTAGGTGCGGGGTCAGCCTACTCCTCCAGGCGGTACCGCGGCCAGCACGAAGACGTGCTCGAATGATTGCGGCCTAATCGCGGACCCTCCGCGTTCCGTCTGTTTCCCAAGGAATGTCGCGGTCCGCCTGCTTCTGGTACCGCGGCCAGCTCAAATGGATTATCTTGGTACCGCGGCCAGCCGAAAGAATTGTCTGAGTAGGCAAAATTTGAGAGGATTTTGTGAAGTACCGTATCTACAGTACACCTACCGTAACCCTACAAAAATGGGGTTACGGTACAAAATGGATACGATATTCGTGATCAGCACCCCAAATAACCCCCCTAGACGAAGTTTGGGCGAAAAAAATTTTTTTGAAATTTGGGGCAGAACTAGCCGAATAGTGCCTATCTCCTTATTGTCTTTCTGTCGAAAATGAACATTACCCAAAACCCAGCACCGTGATTTAACAGGTTCGCGACAATGTGCTCTATCGGTTGACACACATGGTGTGACGCGCGTGGTACCGCCTGCACAACCGGTTGGGCACAAGTGCATGGTTGAGAGCATCCCTAGACTTCGCCAGTTCGGAATGAATCAAAATGAACCGGCGATAGAAGAGATAGGGATCGTGGAAATGATACGGAACGCTGTCAAACGAAGCTCATCGCCGGTACTCTCGAGGATGTGCCACAATGAAGTGGCGATGTGAGTGATGGCGATAATGCGAAGGATGCCTATCGATTGCCACGCCCCTTTGATTATCATCCCTCTTTCGTCTGGGGTTTCCTCATTCACTTTATATATGTGGCGAACGCCGGCGAAGTCTGAGGATACTCTTAGGCAGCACCCGCGGAAATCCTTGTGTTGGAGATTTCCACGAAATTCTGAATTTTCGGGGACGGTGAACTCAAAGGCAGGGCTGAAACTGCGTGAAAGAAGCGAGAAATGCAAGAAATGAAGGCGCACTCCACCACCGTGGGGTGTGCGTGCGTCCCGCCACGAAGCCCTGTGAATGGTATGAAGTGCCCGCGTCCACTACGCCAGACCACCCATCGCGGTAAAGAGTGTTTATACTCCGACGCGACGCGACCGTCGTGTCCAAGCAAACTGTTCAAAAGCGATGGGTCCCGACCGGATGCATGCGCAAACAGTGGTCGCGATGTGGTAGTTGGCGTTTGCCCTCGCGACGCGACGTCGCGCCCTGTTTATAATTCTCTCTCGAAAAACGGCACGATGGGCCGGATTCGCGTCGCGCCTGCTAGCAGACGCGACGCGATGATTTCGCCGGTGTCGGAGCTTGGAGTAGGCTGTTGTTTCTTTGATTTTCTTTCTGGTTTGGCCTAAAACTCACGGGACTAGACGACTTCCCATAAGGACGCATAGACGTTGACGCTTACCCCAAATCGACTCAGGCACTTTTAGCGGACGGCGCGCGCATCCAATACAGGACGGCCCGCGTAAGGGATGAGAATTGGGCAGGACTTGGGTGCGCGGACCGTCCGCTGGTACCTGCCAGCGGACCAGCCGCGCACCCATTACAGGACCAGCCGCGCACCTTCCTCGAATACCACCGGATGGCTCGTTCCCTTCGCTTCTTCACTTGCCTACACGCTCAGAATCACACTCAGAATCACCACCTTCATAGGATCTACCGGATTTATTCTTTCACTTTCATGTTTCATTATGAAGAATAACAATATGTAGTTTCATTATGGAAATAACAATATGTAGTTTCAAATAACAAAATAACAACACCATTCGTTGCTTTCTCAATACCGCGAAAGTAGCGAATTTTACTGGTACGACAATTCGCGATACTGAGAACACAAAGTGAAAAATCAGCAGCATCAACACTTTCCAAACTTCGAACAAACAATGCGAGGAAGCGGTGAGCAAAAAATTCAACAAGAGAATATGGTATAAGTGGATCTAACATAACAAAAAGATTGATAGAGACCATTCCAAGCGGTGGAGTTCCTTCACTGAGTCTGATGAAATCGAAACCAGTCTTCGTAGTAGGAAACCATAGTCTTCGTAGTAGTAGGCGTGCCGTGATTCCAACTCCTCAGTTTCAGATGGAAACTTCTCCCAGTTCGTGGACTAATCATTGAACGCATCCTCGACTTGACCCTAAAAAAGGTAGCTAATGTAACAGGAATGGAATAATAACAGAGTAAATGGTATACCCCAACACGAGGCCGAGGATGGGTCACCGCCATCGATGCTCACTGCACCATATATCGGGCCGCCAAATGCTCACATGCTTTAGATGGAGTTCATCTAATCTGAACACTTTTCACAAAGCTAAAGAATTGTACTTTGGATTAAAGGTAATGAGAGCTCTACCGGGCGGAGTTTCTTTATGATCTTTATTAAGTTTCTGTTATGGAGTGTAAGCGTTGCGGATAACCGTACGACTTAACCACATAGGGCAATACAAAAAATTGTCTTGTAACTTGCCAGTGAAGCTGCTAAAACGGCACTGGAGAAATCTCCGACCTCTCCCAATACAGAATTGTGACATGGATGTCAAACAGACTCTGTCAGTTCAGAGGTGTGAGACCCTGAAAGGAGAGCTATTATGTATGAGATAATGAATTGGAGCAAAATTAGAAAAAAAACACGAATAAATAACTGACGAAGTAGAAGAGTCCACACGTGGTGCATCGCTTCACAAGAAAACACTTCAAACCGCACGAAGAGAACAATCAAAAACGACAAAAAACACTGTAAGCACCGTGAAAAATTGAATGCCAACTCAATCGCGCTAATTTGAATTCAAATGAACTAATTTGTGCGATTTTTCGTCGCCGTTATTTTAAATTTGACGCAAAAATTAAGGTGCGCTGCTGGTCCGCGGATGGTCCGCTGCGGGGTCCCGCCCACATTTTGGGTCCGCGGACGGTCCGCAACCAAGAAAATGGCACGCGGATGGTCCGCTAAAAGTGCCTGAGGAGCTTCCTGTGTAATTCTGCGTGTACGCAAATTTGCGAACTTTGGCATGGCGTAACCGCGCGACGCGACGGCTTCACTATCCGTCGCGTCGCGCTTGTTGTAGGCGTCGCCGCGACGCCATCGCTTCGCAAAAAAATACAAACACTCCTATAGCGGTAACTGGCGCGTCGGGCCGCTGAAAAACCGGCGTTGTCGCTACAGCGATTCTTGTTTCTCTGCAGATAAACCGTCATTACTTGTGTTCGTTTCACGTCTATGATGTGCTGAGTCCGCATTTCACCACCCGCACATCAGCTCCGAGTCGAGGTTTTCTGCGGGTTCTGCCTTTAAAGGCAGTGGACCACCTCATTTCTCACGCCCACGATATTTGCTGATTCTCGACCTTCTCGCTACGCTGATTCCAACAATGTACAGTAAAAGTCACAGATGTGACGAAACCCCTGTTTTTGATAGGATCAAAGTTCCCGCTTCTTGGAGCAGGGGCGGATCCGCTCCAAAAAGCGGGCACTTGGTGCTGGCTGCCCGCCACGGCAGCAACGGAACACGTCTTGTCCTGTCCGATCGATGAGATCAACGGTGGTACACGTCTCTGCATGTAAATTTGTTCCAGCAAACTGGTACAAACCCCGTCACAGAAAACGGGGTTTAGAGACCAATGGTTTGCTGGAACAAATTTACATGTCTCAGACCATTTTGTTACATTTCAAGTACATTGCCAGAATCACCCGATTGAAGAGGTTCGGAATACGTTAATAAGTCGAAAACGATATGAGGTGTGCCTCTGCCTTTAAAGACAGTGTGTCACCTCGTTTTCGTGTTTGAGCTGTTAGCAGATTGTGAATCTCCTCGACTCGCTGATTCCGGGGATATACATAAAATGTTATAAAACGGTCCTTGAACCCGTTTTCCGGGACGGGGTTTGTAAGGGGCTTGTAACAGTTTGCTCGACCGAGCTGACGTGTGAATCCGTTGATCTTATCGATCCGGCATGTCAAAACTCGTTGGCCACCGTTGCAGGCGTGGTGGGCAGCTAGCACACCCACGGACCGCTCCACCCAGGTTGTCCGTGAACTGCGCTTTGGACCCTCCCAAAAACGGGGTTTTCGTCACTTTTATGACATTTTATATGCATTTTTGGAATCAGCATGGCAAGGAGATCAAGGATCTATTGACATCTCCAACACGCGAAACGAGATGACACACTGCCTTTAAAGGCAGTGTCCAGGCAAAATTTTCGATACTTTCAAATCTGGCACATTCTTACTCTACTCGCCAAGCTGATTGCAAATGTATAGGTTTTACCCACAAAAACCTCAAAATTTGTGGTTTTTAGAAGGTTGAATCATGCGATGCGGACGAGTTGTCCGGCCAAGAATGGAAAGGTGGAAATGAGGCTTCTCGACCTCCTACATTTCGGAAAACCCAGCAGATTACTGTTGATCATAAATTTTAAAGCTTCCTGAGGCATATTTACAACATCATTTTACTCTTTTCGTTGATAGTTTTACTAGTAACCAGATTTCTCCTCAATTGTAGTCGAAATTCTAGACCGGTATCGATTGCAATACGTGTCAAACTCAAGAACACGTGTTCAACAAGCTGACCCATGTTGGGGAGAGTGCGATATCTAACATAACAGAATGGAGAGGGACCAGACTGTCAGACAAAGGAATATGTCTTGACCATCCCAAACAAGATTTGACCTGCCTTCACGAAATCGTCAAAGGGGCGGAGCGGGCACTGGAGATGGATTTGGGGACTGGGTCTAAGGCGAATATCTCGCTTGTTTCTGGGACTTTTTCGCTGGAACTTTGGCAAATGCCTATAGAGTCGACCCGCTTCCATAATCTAATGAGCACTCGAGCTCCATGATTTTGCCTGGACACTGCCTTTAAGGAACCGCCCGTGTCCTATATGGCACACCATGTCGAGTGCATAAGGTCGCGAGTGTGTTAAAAGCACCACCAGTCGTAATTCTCGACGCTTACTTATGAAGTGCCAGTGGTGGCGAATATTGCCAATTCCTCACGAGTGCTAAACGAGCACAGAGGGTTGTGATTTACCTGCGAGAATTGAATCACATTTGCGAACGCAGCTGCCTCGTGAACTGTGACTTACCCATGCTGGTTACTTCCACAAGCATGTGTGACTTCTGCGTGGCGAAACCACAGATGTCAAGGAAGCGCGATTGGATGCCCTTGAAACAGCTCACGATTCCATAGACTTGGATATTAGTCGTAGATCCCTCAAAACTTCGAAATTGGGCAAATTTTCAAACTCCGGGATCTGGACGGGTATTACCTTTGAGATGTTTATAAGTACACTACATTTTCCAAGTTCGTGGTGAGAAAATACTCCAAGATATCGAAAAAGGTTTACTATTCGTGGTTCTTGTAGTATTCCACTTTAGCAGTTTTGAAGTCTTGCTTGGAAATCCGTCACTGCTCTTAGTTTTGATACGCCAGTACTTGAATTGTTTAACGTCTCCGAATGAAGAGGTTATCCGTAGAGTACAGGGAAGGTCAATCACGATTGCCACTCCCCCGGCCGCAACACGCGGTGCGGGCGAGGCAACACTCAGTATCCACAGCGCTCGCCGGCACCGCGGGAATGTTGCGGCCGCGGGAGTGGCAATCGTGATTGACGTTCCCTGTACATCAGTGGTCGAGAGCCTTGTTCCACTGAATGGTTTTCGATCTTGATTGATCCTCTCACTCTTCGTTCAGAGCGCCGTTTGCAATGGCGTGGGAGAGTAGCGTGGACTATTCATTGACAGGAAAATGCTGTTCAGCTCATATTTAAAGGATAAGAATTCTTCAAATTTAATAATGGATTAAAGTGACTAAAATTATCAAAAAAAAGTAAAGATTCAAAATATCCGGTTGCTACTTCTGGACCGTTATTTTTCTTCTGTCTTTTGTACTCTCGCTGTAAGTGGATAAAACGTTATTTCTGCTGTTTAAGCTCTACTTGTGCGTTGGCGGGCGAGAACTTCGCTATCGTGGCCAGTGATACGCGTATGTCTCAGATGGAAATTAACATCATTACAAGAGATGCCGAGAAGGTTCACGTTCTGTAGGTCTCCTAAGAACGTTTCATTCATAAGTTCTCCCAAGTTCTGCGTTTCAATTTAGGAACGACTCTGTCATTCTGGCTACTTCTGGGTTTTACGGGGACGTTCTTCAACTGAAGCGAGTGTTGCAGGTAAGAGGAAATTCCTTCAAGGTTTATACGAGGTTTCTGCGATTAGAGAACATGTTCTTGTCTCTAAGAACTAGTAAGAAATAGGTAATCGTTAGTTACCAATGGCTCCTTAACTTTTTAGTCTCGCCTTCACAAATACCGTTTCGACTATCGCACTGACATGAGCTGTGATTTGATGGCAGAACTTTTGGCCAGAAATCTCTACTACAGACGCTTCTTCCCCTATTACACGGGTGCAATTTTAGCTGGTATTGATGAAAATGGTGAGCCGTAGAATTACTGCTATTCTTCCAAATTGCAAATTTGCAAACTTTCCCTTTGTTCAGCATATCACTTCATTTTTTAGGGAAGGGAGCAGTATTCAGTTACGACCCAATCGGCTGTGTTGAGCGTATTGCATATGCTGCAACTGGTGCTGCTGAGCCCATGATGATACCTTTCTTCGACTGTCAGGTAATTTATTTAGCAAGTGTAGTTTCACTTTCATATAGGGGTCATAATGCATTATTCACAGGTCGGTCATGTTACTCTTGCCGATGAAGCTGAGCGTCCACCTCTCACCCTGCAGCGAGCGATTTCACTCATGAAGGTGTCTGCTTAATTCATCGCTGTTTATGGAACTGTCTTCTTTCTCGTCGAACTAAAATAGGTTTTCCTGTTCAGGATGCTTTCCGTACAGCGGCTGAGCGAGAGATTTCCACTGGTGACAAGATCCACCTGGTTATTGCAGAGGCTGGCAAACCTATTCAACAAGTGCATCTTCCTCTTCGCGAGGATTAGAATCAACTGACGCTAACATATGCTGTATTTCATCGTGGTTAATTTATCCGTTTAATAAATATTTTTCCTCCCTGTAAACTCTACTGTTAATGAAGTTTTCAGCGCATTGATTACGAATTGTTTCTTACCCTGCCCCTTCACCAGTATCGTAGACAGGACCTACTGGACGGTGCTTCATTGTGTTGGTCAGCCCACTGAATTTGTACAGGATGGGCCAAAAATACAGCAACAACATGCGTTCTTCCTAAAAAAAAAAGTGTTCTGACCTGAAATTAATCCTAGTTGGGATGTCACTCCGCAATGTTTCAACACAAAATAGTGCTTCTGCAACCAAGTCACGTTTGGTTTAGGCCTAGGTCAGTAATGTACAGGGTACGGCTTCAGTTCCTGGACAGGGATTCCCTACCCCTTTGCGGGACATGTTAACAATTTCAAGACATACGTTCACACTCATCTTCTACAGACAAATTTTCGTAGTACCCTTCATTTTCCAAGTTACATTTTACTTACCAATCGAAATTTAAGCTCCGAAGAAAAACATGGTGCTGTCATCACCTTGCATCGCGACCACAAAGACCGCGCTCCTATGGCAGTTTGTCCGCGGGCGATTAAGGTAAGGACCGCGGGGGGGGGGTCTGCTGTCAGCCCGAGACTGGTACCGCGGCCTGCCAAAATAATTGTCTGAGATCTTCGAAAATTCTGACTTCGCGAAACCTTTGTTCTGTCACTGCATACCTTATGTGTTTGTGTAGCATATGCTCGTACTTTCCGCCGGAATCTCTCCCAGGATGCTGCCACGCTGTCAGGTGTAGAACTTTTTTGTTCAGGTTGGTATGAAAAAGTCCTCTACTATGCAATGCATCTCTTACATTTCGGTGTTTCTGCAGTTGAGGCGAGACAAATGGAGCGCTTAATGCACGTTCTACACGGAACGACGCCACCAGTGAAAGTATGAATTGGTAAAAAACTCAGTCTAGAATTCCAAACTATTTCGCTTTTTCTTACTATTCCAGTTCGATGTTCATGTAACGAAACTATTCCGCGAGATTTTGAAGGAGTACAATGTCGCAGCCCATTTCTTCTGCGGAATGTGTAGGAGGAAATCGCATGGTCCAAAAGACAAATGCAAACGACGAGGATGCCCATTGCAAAGGTAGAGGTGTTGGCACCCGTAAAGAAAATTACGGCACAAAGCTTTGTAAGTGAAACTATTGGTTGGAAAATGGTGCTTAACATTACATTACTGTTTGCAGAAAAGACATCCACGCATGCAATAACGAA
Organism: Ancylostoma ceylanicum; assembly: GCA_000688135.1. Lineage (NCBI taxonomy): Eukaryota > Metazoa > Nematoda > Chromadorea > Rhabditida > Ancylostomatidae > Ancylostoma > Ancylostoma ceylanicum. The sequence goes on along the minus strand of JARK01001453.1, from coordinate 418,090 downwards.
GTTGACGAGCAATCACCGCTGGATTCATTGCAGTGTAAGCAATTTTTCTATCATTAATGTGGTAATCCTACGAATCTTTCACTTTTCAGAAGCAGGCAAAAAGGAAAGGCGCCCAGGAAAATAGCCAGTCCTGTTTTTGTGATGGAACATCCGAAAATGTGGCCGAGTTCATCGATGTGGAGGCAGTGTAATTTTATGGGCGTATTGCCATCTTGTTACTGTTCTTCCCCTGAATTGTATTGAGATTTTTTTCTTTTCCGGTTAACTTTCCTGTATCCGAGGTGTATTTTTTACGGTTCGCCTCACACACATTCTTATGCAACTTTAATTTTGCTTCTTTATCATTCTGAGATTCCATTTTGACTATTTTTTTTTTGCATTGCGATTCGTTTTCCGCTGTTCTTTGTTTTGTTTCTTCATTGTTCCGAAGTTCTGTTTTCACTGCTTTTTTTTTTGCTTTCCGGTTCGTACGGTTCGTTACTCACTATGCCGATTTTTTTGTTTCCCGATGATATCATAAGAGTATGCAATAAAGTGAAGATTGACTTTGTTGTAGTGTAAACCCACTGATTCTGGTTATTTCTGGAAGTATCCGCAAGGATTCCTGGCGCCCGCTGCGGAAAGCTCTCATTCGCTTTGCGGGCTGATCGCGCACCATTGCCACAAAGACCGCGCTCCTATGGCAGTCTGTCCGCGGGCGATTCAGGTGAGGACCGCGAGGGGGGGGGGTCTGCTGTCAGCCCGAGACTGGTACCGCGGCCTGTCAAAATAATTGTCTGAGTCCTGGCTGCTCCCCTGTAATTAACGGAGCAGCCAGCAAAAGTAGGGCACTGTCAGAAAAACTGGGGCAATGACCCACAGGTGCCCTAGATTTGGGAGACTGCTGTGCAAAAAGTCCGCCTCCCCCTGCGAAGAAATCCAGTGAGGACATTCTGGACATTTGCTGTGATATGGTGTTTCTTGTTATTGGCTCTATAAAAATAACGGAAGTTTGGACTGTATATATCGTTCCCAAGTGAAAAATAAAAAAAAAAAAACAACTTGTCCAGGAACTTAAGCCGCACCCTGTATTCTAAGTCCCACCAGTTTCATCGAGCGACCGTGCTGTTGCTCCGGTTGCTCTCAATCAGTGGGGTTAAGGTCATTGTGATACTCGAATTCTGGGATTGTCCATAACTTCTGCGGAATTTGCACCTAGAAAAATATACGTGTAGTTGAGAACACTCCCGTAGGATTTATGTTCAATGTCTCACACTGAGGCAAATCAAGGCACACTTCTTTTTTTCATACATCAGCGAAGCTCACACCAGCAGTTTATTACACTACCAGTCTGGCAGTCCGGCTGAAGCCAGACTTCCAGACTTCTATTGATGCTCGCTCCGCTCGCATACTTCACAATGAATGCAAAGAAACCCTGAAAACCTTTCGCGGGATATCTATATCCCTCTCAAATAGTTCCAACGCTCTACTGAAATTTCTCCTAATCCGCCAGGCCTTCTCTCATCTCCATAAAGTGACGCTCTTTGGTGGGCCCTGGGAGCTACGTATGAACGTTCGGGTGTAACCGATTCATAAGTCGTTCTCGAGGCTTATGTAGGAAATCACAACGGCAACACCTCCTTGTTGCCGCATGGAGGTCCTTTTTGAGAAGTCTTGCTATGGTGGATGATGGGGGCAGCCTTACCCAGAGCAGAGCAGAAAATGATACTGCAATCCCATAGCATTTTTCTGTGGGAATCATTTTTCTTTCTTTCCTCGGGGATGACCTTGAGGTGCACGGAACACTATCAATGTGGAATTATGTGATTAACGAATGAGTAACATTATGAAGAGCTTCGAAAATCAGATACACTACTGATCATTCGTCCTCTGCGGACCATCCAATATTACAGAGAAAAGCCTGGCAGCTTGGAAAGCAGAACTGTGCGGACACAAAATTCCCTCGAATATTCGAAATTATCCGATCATTCGAGAGAAGGCCGGATCGATTTTCGAAGAAATTCGAAAGTAGACCCATTTCGAATATTCGAATTTCAAATAAATTCGAAAATGGACTTTTTTCGAACAGTCGAATTTCGAATAAATTTGAAAATGGACTTTTTTTCGTATAGTCGAATTTCGAATTATTCGAATTCGAATGTTTATTCGAATTTTTTATTCGAATACGTTATTCGGTCCAAAGTATACAGTGGACCCGTTCCCGGGCGTTTCCCTACTTCTGGGCGCCGGTACACCCCTATCACGTTGCTGTACCCGTGGCTCTGCACCTCCCCACCCTCCAGAGCTTCCGGAGCTTCTGTTCACTCTCTGAACCTCAGCATACCCGTCTCATCACCTTGTTGACCTTGCAATCACCATCACTGACCAATCAGGGAATTTCGGTTTACACGCAGTCACACACAGAGTGAGCGCTTTATCATAAGTCATGATATCAAGAGCAGAAAAATGCCGTTCGAACAACTACACATGCTTGATGGCGAGGAATAGGTGCGGGTTTCTAAGACCTTCAACCCAGAACTTGTACTCTTTTGGTTTTTGTGTGAAGAAGACTTACGGAAAGGAGTGAGGAAGTTGCGTTCCCGTACTTTCTCAGGGAGGACTCACAAACAACGAACTTTTTTGCTTTTGGGTTCTAAAGTTCTTTGCTGAGTAGCAAAAAAAGCAGACTCAGTTCCTGTGGTCACACACGTTTCTTCAGACAGGGTACTCGACTAAGAACAGAGATTAATGGTTTTCTTGTCTTTCTTTGATTGCTTCTGTGGTTTTCTGAACTGCATATACATATAATATGCGTTCTTCGCTGGCGGAGCATCCGGAACGCAATCTGTAGAAGTTGGTTGGCCATGAGCGAGAAATGATAAGATAAGAAGATAGGAATCATCGCTGTACTGAAATCACGCGAGTGTTTCGGTGGCGTGCAGGTCCCTCTACTCTACGCTGCCACAGAGAGCAGATCCAAAACCATCAGCGAGAAGAGAAGAAGACATATCAGAAACATCCTACCTTGCCTAGAACTTAAGTCCTTACATCGTACAATCAAGTCGGTTGAGGCGGCGTACCGACTTCCCAAACGCTTTCTCTTGCTCCATATCGCTATCACTGCTTGCTAACTGTGCTCCACCGTTACCTCTACCTACCCCTCGGGTATACATAGATCGAGTACCCTTACAGATGTGATGCCTTACATCTTTTTTAGTCAGCTTCATCCACTTGTACCGGCCGACCAGGTTGTGGTTTGCACTGAAGTCGAAGTCTTTCGATTTTTCAAAACTGTTATCTTTAAAACCAGCATTTTCAGTAGAGCTTTGCCTCGCTCTGCTGTAGAATCTAAGGATAGAAGAAAGTCGAAAGTATTGGAGTGGACAAAGTGCTAGAGGGCAATTTCCAGTACACCTTGATCGACGTTACTTTTCCAAATTAAAAGTGTTTTCGCTGACTTTAGACAACCTAATTTACGAGCATTGGAGTGGTTTCTGGTATTTAGCTTCTATATAGCTATCTAGCTTCTGTACTGATGTAGTTAACTGATGTAGTTATTAAATCTCCACTGCAAAGCTGCGGCCATTATTTTTGGGACAACCTAATAAATCGGGATGTTCGCGATCACACATTATGGAACCTTCACACACCCTTCAAGAAAAAAAAGGAAGGGGAGTCCTCCCTCCAAGCTAGTGCCACCGGAGGGCTAGTG
>JARK01001453.1:400984-413811 GCA_000688135.1 Ancylostoma ceylanicum | reverse complement strand
GCCCACCTGCTGCGTCCGCCACTGATTGTCTGTTTCAGAAGTGCCGGAAGTTAAGAATTTATGCCAATGCCTGTCTTATCTGCCTGTGTCTCCGAATACTACACACTTCTTGCCATTCTTTTTCTCTGATATCTTTCCAACTATCATCGCCGATGAACGCACTGTAGCTGTTGAGCAAGAAAATGACTAGAGTTCACATGTTCGTCCCACTTCATACTGGAAAAGCAGCTGTGCTAGGCAAAAAGTCGAATGGTTGAAGGCGAGTCATGCGAGAAGACCCCATGAGTCAAAGTGTGCCTCATTACTGTCCTTGAGACTACTTGGTTAACAGTGTAATCTGTTCTAGAAGCAGGAGCTGGCGTATTCCACTCAAAATGTGTCAGAATAAAGACATTAGCCATTGTTTTCCACCCATTCTTGGTCAAAAGTGAATTCCAAGGCACGAATAATTAATTTTTCATGGGGAGGACAACACCCAGTGTTGATCCGAACGACGCGCTACGAACTTACATGATTACGGCTTGCAGTTTAGCGCGGGTTGAGTGCAGTTCGTGTTTTTGTTGCTTCGTATGAAAGCTTAAATTGATTGACTGCTTGCGCTAGCAGCACTGTATGTCTTCGAGCTGTTCTTTTCTCCGTTCAAGTCTGTTTTTGCCCCTTCGGCTTCGTTTTGCGACAAAAAGCAGCAGCCATTAGTCTGGAATTTGGTCCCATCTTCGCAACTTCTTCACCCCTTGCCTGAGTAGCAATCGATAAACAGCGACCTCATTTACATCCTTTTTCGATCGTTTCGTGACGTGCTTCGATGTTTTCCTTTTAGTGCTGCTGTTCGTTTCCTATGCTCGTGCTGATGTGCACAAACGAAGAGTTTAGTCATCTAGTTCCTCCAAATTTGCACTCTGTTTAGTCCCGCCTTCCTAAAATGTGTCTGAATAGAATTGACTTCCGTCGTTGCAAGCGTTTTTTGTTCACGGCTTACAAATGGAAATATTTCTCCTTGGATATGTTCGTTAGTTCTCAAAATGCTAGGAAAAACACGAAAATTGCGTTAGGAGAGTTTACGCCCAACATGAAAATTGAAGCCATTTTATTGCATTACATTTGGAATTAAATCAGAGGCATTATAAGTATGCAATCGATTCTTGGCAAGAGTTTTTTGAGCTTCGCCAGAAATTCTTGTTAGAATCCATGAATCACACTCGGACGAACAGTTATGAAATTCCATTTCGTTGGGAATTCACTGCGTTGGTTTGCCTTTTGCTTGGTTGTTCACCAGCTTGGGACGAGTTACCCAATGTATTTTTCGGCTTTTTCTTGAGTCATTGCTTACCCTTTGTCGTTCATTAGTTTTCCCCACAATTCTTTTTTATTCACTACTTGTGCTAAATAGTGTGGTCCAGAAGCCACAATTAACAATTTCCTCGAAAATTTACAGTTAGCAGAAGAACTTTCGGGACAGTCGGCCTATACTTGGTGTATAGCGATGTACGAAGGCCTTGCTTAGTCTGCATTAGAAATATCAGTCTGAATTTTCCACAAAACTTTCAAAACCCTCTCTATTTTATTGCCTTCACGTCGAAGGGAAGCGTTATGCCTTGGCACTGTGTATAATAAATAAATAAGGAAATATAAATGAATGTTTCGAAGTTGGTGATATTCATCTCATTTTCTTTCCTTTTTTTTCTTTAATGTTACGCTTCGTAGAAGCTGTGAACTTCATACACTTGTTTGCATTGCGAAGCAAAAAGAAACATTTTCAAAATCCTGCAGTTACCATTCAATTGAAGCACCAAAGTACAATATTCCTCTGATCACTAATGAACCAGCAGTTGTTTTTTTTTTTTATTTTAATCCGTAGCTGCCAGATTTGGAACGAAGCACCCTTTTTTAGAGTCGTGCCTTTGGAACATCCCTGAACCTTTTGGTCTCCTTGTATCGATGAAGTAGAGCTTTTTTATTCATTTGTAGTGAAAGATGCCAGCTTTTATTCCGAGAACAAAAACCTGCGAACAACGAGGAGATATTCATTAGCCTGAAATGTTTATACAGTTGTGCACCAATCTTCTAAAAAGCATATCATCTGCACGCGGTCCTTGCACACAGTTCTGAATCGGGAAATTGCCTGTAATCGGGAATATTCTCCGTTGCTGCAGTTGTGAGGCGTACTGCTGGTTTTCTTGTGTCACTACCAAATAGACATGGTTAAGGTCTACGTTATTTGCTAGCCCAGAGTTCTTTCATCCATAGTGTTGTCCCTTTCTCCAGCCATATTCGTAATTCACTCACCCAATTTTCCCTTTTCTCTTGCAAAAGGGCTTCCTCGTGGTTTATTCGACTCATAAACATATTTTTTTGCAGGAAAGGTCTCAAACTTCGGCTCGCATTTGCGACTTGTTTCTTTGATGGAAAGAGGATATTGCGATAATGACAGCGGTAGAAATGCTGCTGTAAACGACTCTGTAGGTGACCGCTACGTGCCTCCGCATCGACGCAATCGCGGCGGGGGCACTAGCGATGCGCCGCGTCAACACTACGACGACAATGATCGTTCGTACGGAGGCGGTGGAGGAAGAATGGGAGGAGGGTACGTTCTTCGCTTGGTTGATCTGTGTACAAAGTTCTGATCTTCAATATGCTCGTTTAGCTATCGTGATGGAGGAAATCGTCGCGGTAACTACAGTGGAAGGGACTCCTTCGAAAGAAATGATCGAGGCGGCGAGAGTAAGTTTTTCGTTGATTTGGTTCAGCTTCTCTTTCAAACTCAAGGGCGGGTTGTTGGTTTTCACTGCCTGATACGTGGTGCAGCGCATTTTCGACCCTATACAGTCCCTTAAGATAGATGTGGCGGCTTTCCGCAACGTCCTACATCCACATCGTTATCTCAGCAGTCCTGTCATGACTAACATGTTAGAAGTTGTTAGAAATAACGCTAAACCTTAATACGAAGAAAATGATAACGATGTGATCGTATACTTAGTAGGTGTTGCGGAAAATGGACATGGTCATCCCAATGCACTGTACGAAAAACTGCTGAGGCTCTAGCACATGAACAGCTAGGTGACGACTTTGGCAGCGTTAGGTAAAATAGAGTTGGTAGAGAGAGTGAGAGGGGGGGGATTCTGTAAAAAGTCCTAGGCTTCACCTTCTAGACCTAAGCCTAAGCACAAGCCTAAGCCTAAAATTATGCTTAAGCATGTGTTTGAGCCCAAGGCCAAGTATTAGTCTTTCCAAGAGTGCCCTTTCCTTTTGCCCACCTCCATTTTAACCACTGGGAGCACTAGGTACCTCTTAAATTGATTCCCTATCTCAACTTCTGCTCACTATCAGCTGGAAGCGAGAACCTCCATGTTTCCCTCCTATATGCACACTATTTTGTAGCTCAGGAATGGGATGCGCTCCATAAATTACACATTACCTCCTTCTTTTTCGGTGGAGGCGAAGCAGGGAAAGCGCAGTTTTGTGCAAATAGTGAAATGAAAATAATGCGTAATATCTCGTCTTTCATGTTCTGTTAAGCGTTTAGATGTACAATCTATTAATGTGGATCAATTTGCATGCTACAAATTTATTAGCGATTGAGAAGACCAGTAAAAGTTAATCATTTTCAACAAACTAAAAATTCTCGCTTTAATCTGTATACCAGGTGGGCTTTAAATTTTAGCTTTCCAAATTGCAGGCGCTATCTCAGAGTCTGCCATTACAGAAGAAGCTAACAAACATGAAGCAGTTCGTGACACAGGTGTGCTAACCGTGTCAGAAACGATACTATTCTATATGTTCCCGAGAGCAATTCATTATTTTACTCATGTCTCAATAATTTCTTACATGCATTCGATTTTTAGTATTAGCAATTTCTTCCACAAACACATATAGGAGAGGCCATCATTGTTGAATGATTTTCGGCTCTTTTCTAAGTATGAAGTCCAAGGAATAGTGTCTACAATAATTAAAGCAAATCAGTATCAGTACCTGCATCACAATCTCACACCAAATATCTATTGTATTTGATGAAATCACATTCCAGTGTAGCTTTGCTGACCTTTGAGTATGCAGTATTCTCAATTAAAGTTACAGTCCTCGAAAAGATGGACGGATTGCGTGACTGTGGAATCGCGGCGGGACCTGACCGAGGGGGGCGGAGAGAGCATGCTCAAATGAAAGGGTCGAGTAGGTCCCGCCGCGATTCTGCATCCGCGACGCTAAGAAAGCCCACGCACAATCCGTCTATCTTTCCGACATGGACTGTACTTGATCAGAATTTTCATTGTGTAGGTCGCGGTGGCTTTGACCAAGATCGTGGCTACAGTGGTCGTAACAGTGGGCGCTTTTCTGATCGTGGGTATGGCCAACGAAACGGCGGCGGCTTATATGGCGGTCGTGATGATTACCAAGGAGGACGTAACTTCAATCAGAGGTAAATGGTGTAGTTTATTTGATTATTTTGTTCTAATCACTTGAGTACTTGTAGGGGGTACGACTCGCAGCCAGTGCGCAGAGACAATGGTGATCGTGAGGAGGTTAAGTGAGTTCTATTTTTTTGTGGTTTTTTAGTTGGTTTGCTTCTCGGTTGTGCTGTTTTAGCGATGAAACTGGGGATTAGTATTTAGGGTAGCTGGATGTTGCAAAATTGGGCATTCAGCGTATTTACGGGTGACTACTACTCTAGCAGTCTCTTTCTCGTCGCGGAAAGAACTGCAAATAGCATATCAGAACGTTTCTTTTATTTGAGTTCTAGTTCCGGTGCATCCTCTCGCATTTCTAGAAGTATTGCTTTCACTGCATCTCATGAAGATGATTTTCGAGTGATTGACGAGTAGCCTGGATTTGTGACAAGACTTGTGGGCTATATATGTATGTGCTTCAACCATCAATTATATCCTTTCTTCTTTGTAGAGGCGGCCGCTGGGCCGGTTTGCGCGAAGACGGGCCTCCACCAAGTCGCTGGGAGCGTCAGCAACCACGTGACGAACGCTTGGAAGCGGAGCTGTTCGCTGGTCAATTGTCCGGAATCAACTTTGACAAATATGAGGAGATTCCCGTGGAAGCCACAGGAGACGATGTGCCGCCGCCGATCTCACTGTTCTCTGACTTGAAACTTCACCCATGGATTGAGGAGAACATTCAGCGTTCTGGGTACAATCGTCCAACTCCAGTACAGAAGTACTCAATCCCGGCGCTGATGGCCGGACGCGATCTCATGTCGTGTGCCCAGACAGGCTCAGGAAAGACGGCCGCCTTCCTTGTTCCACTCATCAATGCCATTCTGCAGGTGGGTGTTTCGTATTTATACTTGAAATACGTAATAGCAACACTTACTAGTTCATTTAGTTCCCTATCTATGCGCAAATGTGAATTTTTCGTATTACTGGTAGGGCTGAACCTCTGTTTATTTTTCTTCCAAAAAAGATTCACAAAAGTCACTTTGAGGAAAAAACTTACGAGAGTTATCATTTAAAAGTTGCCAAGTACAAGGAAGAGAGTCGTTTTTTTTTTAAATTATTAGTTCACACTGAGTTATTTGACCCTGATGGAATTCTGCTTTTAGGACGGTCCTGGCGCGCAGCATCCCCCGACCATGACGCACCATGGTCGTAAGAAGCAGTATCCGTCTGCATTAGTGCTGTCTCCAACAAGAGAACTGTCTCTTCAAGTTTGTTTAGTTGAATTAATGTCGAATCGTACTAGTAATTCTCACGGGATACTTTAGATCTACAACGAATCACGAAAGTTCGGTTACCGCACTCCGATCACTTCTGCATTACTCTACGGTGGACGTGAGAATTACAGGGATCAGATAAATAAGCTGCGCGTAAGCCTTTTCTGGATTGGTGTTGGCGTTATTTCTTTCCCTAATTCAGCTTTCTGATTAATTTTTCCATCGTTTGCATTTTAACCTATCATTCAGCTTGGTTGTCATATCCTCATCGCCACTCCTGGCCGTCTCATCGACGTGATGGAGCAAGACTACATAGGTCTGAAAGGCTGTCGTTACCTCGTGCTAGATGAAGCTGATCGTATGCTTGATATGGGATTCGAGCCTCAGATTCGTCAGGTTTGTATAACTAACAGATGATGAAGTTTGGTACGTCCGATCCATCAAATTTTTAGATAGTGGATCTGTCGACGATGCCAAGGAGGGGAGAACGTGTTACGGCAATGTTCTCCGCCACCTTCCCAAAAGAAATCCAGGTGTGTTGTACATATGTTTGGATTCTAAAATATGACTTTATGTGTAATGTGCATGTTTTAAGGTTCTGGCACAAGACTTCCTTATGCCTAACTATGTGTTTTTGGCAGTGGGCAGAGTTGGATCGACTTCGGAGAATATTATGCAGAAGGTAAGGTCGGTTAGACTATGGTTGAGGGTAAGAGAAAAACTGGGACGGCGGTGGCGAGTCACCGCCATCGACACCCACTGTATGAGAAATGGAGAAATTTAACCCATTGCACTTTACAAATCCTTTACACTTCTTTCCATCATGTAGTTATGCATATTTTCCTAGCAATTTCTCATAACATGAAATTCAACGAATAGTTAATTGAAATATGGATTTTGTAAGCCTTATGAAAGAACTCATTGGCAGTTAATTGTGAACGACCATCATTTAGGTTGTGTGGGTTGAAGAACATGAGAAAAGGTCGTACCTCATGGACTTACTGGATGCTGGAGGTGAAAATTCGCTGACATTGGTTTTTGTCGAAACGAAGCGAGGAGCTTCTGATCTCTCGTATTATCTCCAAAACGCTGGTTATGAAGTTGTGGCGATTCACGGAGACCTCAAGCAGTTCGAACGGGAGAAGCACTTGGACTCATTTAGGTTGGACACTAGTGATGGCTTGCGTTGTGAAGAAGCATCACCTTTTTTGCAGATCAGGTTCTACTCCGGTGATGGTGGCGACAGCAGTTGCAGCGCGAGGCCTCGATATTCCAAATGTAAAGCATGTGATTAATTACGACTTACCGTCTGAGGTAGACGAATACGTGCACCGTATCGGCCGTACAGGACGCGTGGGAAATATAGGTATTGCTGATATCAAAGTAGAACTTCACGAGTTATATCACTATCGGCTGTTAAGGTCTTGCGACGTCCTTCTTCAATGAGAAGAATCGAAACATTGCGAGGGATTTGATGGACCTCATTGTTGAAGCTAATCAGGTACCATGCCAAAATTTCCCCACAATAGAATTTTGAGGATTGTCTGCCCGGACCCTTTTTAGGAGCTGCCAGATTGGCTGGAGCGTGTAGCCGGTGATGTGGCTCGTTACGGCACTCGTGGTGGAGGTGGTCGTGGTGGCCGCGGCAGCGGTGGAAACAAGTTCGGAGGTTTGTTTAGAATGTTCATTGAGCTGTATTCTAATAGAATTAATTCATGAACTGGATGGGTAATGTTACGGTTTCGTACACAATGTGAACATTTTATTATACTTATGCACTTAAACTTTTTTGAAAGGAGAAGGGGCAGAACACTTTTAATTACTTTTACTCATGAGAATCCGCTGTTAGCAGAGAACCTTCATGAGCACACTTTTAAAACACTTCCGCCTGGAAATAGAAGAGGTTCCACTTACATGGGAAGGATACTTGGTGGTCGTAGCCATTTGTGATGCGATGTGTACTACCATATTTAGTTTTAACGCTGATCTCGAATCCGTAACCCAAGTTTCCTACGGTGTTCTGTGTAATGAGTTACAGCTATTTCTTTTCTTTCAGATGTGATATAGCGTACTCTTGTTTGGGCTCTAGGTCATGATTGGTAGCTGCTTTAGCGTCCTCAAAGTATTAAGTGCCTGTAGAGGGAACAGTAAGCTTGCTAGTGTCCTGCAGATACAGCCGCCTTACCCCGATTTGAGCTTGTACGTGGGCGGTTTGAAAAGTTTCCGGAATGACACTGAAAACAAAACAAATCGGATGCAATTAATATCTCATTTCTTAGCACAATCCCTTTGAAGCTCAGCACACGTAGTCCGGCCTGTTTTCATTTTTCATTATTTACCTGGGATGAATTTATTTGGAGTACTCACAATAGCCGGATTGGACCACGATTAACTCGTCACTTGATCGGAATCTCTTCTCAGACAAGGAGAGCTTAGGCTGCTCTGACGGGTAGAAGTACGAGGAAACTAAGGCAGAAAACTTATTGAATGAGGTGGAGTTTTAGATTTTATTATCACAAGTTTTTTCTAAGTGGTAACACATGCATTCGCCGTCATGCTGGCATGGAGGGACAACTCCTAGTTCTTGGTCGAACTCGTGCGTGTCGCTCGAGTTTTCACGTCCAGAGCTTCCACATATTGACGAATATTCAGCTGTGATAGGCTCCCCACCCTTCTCTTGGAAATCCCAAAAAACAGATGTCTTCACCATCTCACCTCAATGGAAGGTACGTTTCTCTTCAGAACTCTTTCTTCGTGTCTAAGCTACTGTTTTCACCGCCTTTGTTGTGACCGACTTGTAGAGCGTTATCTAAGCTTCAATATGGTACGCAATTTTGAATTGAAATTAATCTCACCCTTTCAAAACGATTGGCTTACTTCATGTCGGATTGCGTTTTTGTTGGAGGTTGGGCAAATGCGGCACAGTGTTTTAAAATGTTTTTTTTTAACTCAATTTATCAGGTAAAATAGAGATTAATCAGTCGTAAAAGATGCGCTAAACACCCTTATTTAGCACATATTTATATTACATCTTTCAAAACCTTGATAACGATCTTATTCACATTCTCCAAAATGGTTACCTTTTTTCGGCATTTCGCGCATAGTTTGTGATTAGCTCACGTTCTGCTGCGGCTGGTTTTTGAAACTCAGATATTACGGGTAGAAAATAAAGTTGATGATTCAACAATTTCACCACCTGTGTCCCATTTGGTCTACTATCGATTATCTCTTCCAACTGAAAGAATTAATCAACGCCCCAAAATTCACGTCTATCTGCAACTGAGCACAGCTGAAGTTGCGCAAGTTGATCCCCTTGTCAAAGGCAGAGCCTTGATCCTATCAAATCGAGATTTATGGTCAATTCATGTGAAGAAATGGCCAACACAATTGCATGAAAATTTTTGAAAAAGAACAACTCCTTGGTGGTCATTCCGGAAACTTTTCAAAACGCCCTCGTATATGAGGACAGCACTCAAAGTCAGTGACTGGCTCGCTCATGGTTCTCAAATGCGAGCTTGATTCGGGGTAAGGCACCTGTATCGGTAATACACTAGCGAGACCTATGTTCCCTCTAAAGTCATTCAGTTGCTTGAAGACACTGAAGCAGCTACCAAGCATAGCCGGGTTCCATACAGGAGTACGCGATATTACATCTGCGCGGAAGGAAATGGGTGTAACTATCTAAACAGAACCCCGCAAGAAAATTGAGCTACGATTCGAGATCGTTGAAAACTGTATATGGTAGTACATATCGCAACACGAATGGCCACTTCCACCAAGTATCCTTCCCATGTAAGTGGAACCAGGAGTCTTCTATTTCCCGGCGGGTGTTTTAAAAGTATTGTTATGAAGGTTCTCTGCTAACAGCGGATTCTCACGAGTAAAAGTGATTGAAACTATTCTGCCGCTTCTCCTTTCAACAAAGTTGAAGTGCATCAGTATCTCTTACACGTAAGCAGCTTCTTGTATAGCAATTCGTTTGCATTTCCCATTGCGTTTTCACGTGCCAGTCAGTAAGATCTTTTATTTTTTCAGGTCGCGATCACCGTATTCAGTACAGTGGAGGTGGTGGTGGTCAAGGTTCCGGCTTCGGTGGTCAGCGCGGCTATCAGAGTGGTGGTGGTGGTTTCGGTGGTTCAACACAACGTCAAAATAATCGTGCTCCTCCGCAAGAAGATTGGTTTGGCAATTAACCAGGCGTTGTCCCGATTGTTGGATACTAATCGATTTCTGTCCTACTTTATCCTCGATTTATCGTCAAGTGTTTGTGCTGCATATATTGGACTTTCTCACGTACACGTAATTAGCTAGCTCCACCCGCGTTCTCCAAGTTTTGTGTGTGTTGTCATGAAGAGGCCCGTGTTCGGTGGGCGGTACGCGTCGCGTTTTACGGGACGAGTTGTCATCGGCGATATGTCTCGTCCCGTTGGAATCCTGAGAGTTCGCTGCTCGACTCCAGAAGCTCTTTCGTCTGTCTCCACCACCAACAGTGTGGCTAGTGAGATGCGACGTTGGCGCTTTGTCGGCTCGACGATCTGTGTGAAATGGCTCTGTTTCTACTATTGTTCCTCCTCCTTCCCCTCTCATGGTGTGCTATGGATTCGGCTGGTTATTCCAATAGTAATACTGATAATAATACTTGATTGTTAATTCTGTTGCTGTAAACGGTAGACTTTCATAATTATTTTGTGTTTTGGATGTGCTGCAAACATTTTTGTCATTGTAATAATTTATTATGAGGATTATTTTCTTTCAGCTGATAAGTGAGTTTCTTTAAAATTAGCCATTGATTTACCTTCGCGCGACGCGTTTTGATCCCATTGACAACGGGTCTTCCTGTGTAATCAGTCCTTATTGAACATTCTCGTTTATTTGAAGATTGTGGTTTTGTAGACATTATCATAATAAAGTATCTGTTGTGAGTTTGTCACCTCGTGTGGTAAGCTGTCAACAAAAGAAGTGCGGGGCATTACCCCACGACTGCATCGCCACTGCCTATCTTGTAGTGGGACCGCTACTATCAGTTACGAACATTTACATGACATGGTTTTGCAGACGTAATGACTTTAAAATAATCAGCATTTATTTCCTTCAACGTCAAACATTTCAGTTTTTATTGCCATCTTTACAACGAAAGTGATACGAGTACAAATCCTGTATGACGAACTATGCAAATATTCTACATCTAAATATGTACATTGGCGGCCTTAATCTCATGCAATGTCAGTTGGCCAGCAACATATACAAAAAAGGCTTTTGGGAATTCACGAGATGTCATGTTCAACTAAGTGACGTGTGCAACTAGCGGATATCTCAGGTTGTTCTGAGCCCGTATCCAATATACTTTGTCCAGTCGGATAAACGCATTCTAGCGGATATATAAGTGTGGTTTAGGGAATCTGCTATTCAATAAAAATATACCCGAGGATATGCGAATCCACTTGTTCCACTACAGGTTATCCTTATCCGGTCGTTTTTCACTTGATAACGATTCATGATCTACTCCTTCTTCACTTCCCGTTGTTTCTCGTCAAGACACCACAACTGCGCCAGAAATGAACACGTGGATGGATGAGTTATGTTGTATAGCAGAGTGGATCAAAACCCAGTGGAAACGGTTATATGCCCGCTCTGTTTTCCCTTCCACGGTGAATCATACTGGATACGGCTCCAGATGTAAATGACGAGATTAAACAGCTTCGAGACATGTACACCTCCAATATGCTTGCCGTTACCATGGGATGGATACGCATGTGAAAGGCAATTTACATTGGATAAAGGTGCGTTTGATGCGGATGCAGATGAGCCGAATCGTAGCCCTGACGCAGCTCAGACGCAGGTGAGACGCATGCACTTACGGTCGCGCAGTATTTTCATCCAATATGTACATGCCGCACTAGCCAGGCTTTATGGAGAATTCCCTTCAAATATATGCGTGCGTCTGGCGCACGCATCTAGTGTAGATTGCCCTATACATGTGTAATTGTTTTGTTAAGCACAATTCAGCGGAAGACTACACCTGCGAACCTACATAAGAAACGGACGGCGTATACACCTGTGCTGTTTCAACTTTGCAAGAAACAGCTTATGGAAAAAAAAACTACAAGAGAAAATTGAAAACAAATTCACTCCTCCTTGCTCTACAATGTGGAACCGTGAAATCTTGACCTATGTATAATCTGATAGCTTAGAGAGTGCGTCCGGGAGTTTGGCCGCATTCACGGCCGAAGCATGGGTGCCGGCTGATTAACGGGTTCAATCTAATTTCTACATTTTCCTCTATAGGTTCTAATGTGTATTTGTTGTGATTATTTCCATTTTAAAGTTTTCCTACCATCACTCACTAAGACCTCGCGCCAAAGGTATCCTGCGGCGTCCTGCCATTGATGTAGTACCTAATCAGCCGCCGGCAGCCGTAACTACAGCCAAAGGCTTAGATGCACTCCCTAAGCCAGCAGGATCTACCAGACCATATGCATTACCGAATCGGCCAGGTAAATATGAGCACATACAACAAAATGAACAGTTTCTTCTCCTAATCCTAATTTTACAGAAAATACCCGACACGGTCACAGGTTTGAACATTACCTCAAACAAGGACCACATCAAATACGTGTCTTGTCGACGGACAAGAGCGACGGATCCCGTAACAAACGAGAAATTGCTGTAGTGAGGTCCACCGTCACTAGAACGAAATCTATAGAGGAACATAAAATGGAGATAGTTCAACGATAGACTCAATCCCTACGTTTTTCACGAACTGGCGGAGTTTCAGGGACCGTCTTCACAACCCGATAGCTTAACACATATCCTTTGTGAGATTCTGAAAGATACCGAGCTAATACCGTTAAATGGAGAATTAGCGCGTATTCAGACCACTCGAATATTCAGAAACACCTCAATGAGCTACTTCACTTCTCAGGCACTTTCACCGGGTTGCCCAACAGCAATTCTGAGCTACCGGGCAGGCCCCGGCCGCTTCTTTTGCAGCACCGGGCAGGCCTCGGCACATAGTTTGAATGAAGCGGGCACACCGGGCAAGCCGCACACACAACTCTAGTCCATAGGTGGAATAGTGGTAAGCATGGGTCTTCGAAAGTGAAGGTCGAACGTGAAAATCAGAGGTCTGAAAGTGAAGTTGGCTTACCAAATCGTGAGCGTCGACCGGGGG
>JARK01001453.1:350431-375161 GCA_000688135.1 Ancylostoma ceylanicum | reverse complement strand
AAATCAGGGGGGGGGGGGTGTTCACGCATTTACCTTGGGCAGGCCCAATGACGCATTTGTCTGAAGAAAAAAGTGACATTGCGTTTGCTTCCTACCCAAAAGGGCCAGGAGGGCGTCAAAAATTTCATGGTGTACGCTTCCGTGAGTGGAATAGTGTTTCGTAGGATCACTGAAGAGATTCTCTTCTCAGGGTTCCTGGGCCAGCCCTATTTCTCACTCCACCTCCCATCAAGTGAATTTCCTGACTTCCGCATAAAGAATCCAATAAGTGTTGATCCGGCAAGATTTTGAGTAAAAAAACCCATAGTAGGTAATCTCGGCTGTCGGGACTGGCACAACAGTGGGAGAGGACATCACTAGTCGATTCGATTTGAAGTAGACACCACATCCATATCTCGCAGGCCTGCCCGTTAGAGCGCAAACTGTACCAAATTTACGAGGATCCACTGGTCCAGAGGTGTTTCCTGGATCGCTTTGTGAATCTACCAATTCAACTTGCGTGTCACCGAGTTTTACCCTTGTTTGTTCTAGATTCGCTTGGTTTAACCTCTCGGTACCGATTCAGTGCAACGTATTCACCGCCACCACTGCGCCACTGGGCCCTGTGCCGGTAAGCATCCTTGAGATGATCCATTGTAAGAGTAGTAACTTATCCAAATTCACTCTTTGAACTCTTTGCGCTGTTTACCTATACGTGTCGCTGCCCACACCTAGCTGTTACCCATAGGGACCACACCCATTGCGATGATATCACTCATCTCTCCAATGATGCATTCGGGTTATCCATAGTTAGTGAGGCTTTAGCAATAACACGGCTTCGATAACCCAGGTCAAGACGCATCGTTGAGTTTACCCACGGCAAACATGGTAATGTACACGAATTACTCTTTATTTCGCACTAATCAACACGGATGTGACATTACCTCTTACTACCCGTGGCTAATCGCACCTATGGGTGTGAGGTGGGAGGCGGACATCTTGAACAGCAGTGGCCTACATTCTCCTGAATATAGGGCATAGCTGGGTCAATGCCCTGAATTCGATTGCCTTTCTCTGCCTGCTCATAATTACAGTGGGGCAGCCAAGAGGTCATCAAAAAAGCAACGGTACCTTCCAATGCAATATTAAAACATAATTTAGCATTTGTAAAGATAATTATTGTTATAACTGTTAGAATATGAATTGAACAAGACAGTCTTTACACTTGCTCATAATACCTGATCTTTTTACCTTCTGTGGACGAAAATCCTGGAAGGAACACTAGCTGTAGTGCTGACCCCTTGGCTGTCAAACACTAACTAGCAGAGCAGTCAGAGAAAGTAGGGCAACGGAGTTTGTAGCAGTGACCCAGATATGCCCTATATTCAGGAAAATGTAGGACATTGCTGTTCAAGATGTCACGCACCCGATCAGCAGAAAGGGCGAACCGACTGGAGCTGGTCAGTATTTACCGAACCAGGTTGAAGCGAAAGCCTTAACCAGGTCATACTGAGATTTACAAATATTTTCGCACTTTAAGACACCGGAACACCATCCCCCTCCCTCAGCCGGACGAATCCTGTCCCCCCCCCCCTCAGTCTTACGAGGAAGGAGGCTGAGTGATTAGCATATGTACAGATTCTCAGACGTCATTCAGGATTATTACGTTTTATACTAAGAGGTTGAAATCACCTTAAACTTACATCTAACTAGTCACAACAACGCGCAAATAAATGTGATGATGAGACATGATAATATACAGCTTAAATGTGTACATCACTTACTGAAAGAAAGAATGTGCAACACAATTGACTGAGAGACTGTAAATGGCTGTGTGTGATAAATTCTAAACTATTTATAGTGGTCCGTAGTAGAGTAAAGTCACATATGAAATACCCGTGTTGTAGTAACATAGTAAGAAGAAACGGACGTTACAGCTGCCATAGAAAAAATGACAGATAACTGCAGTGGAGATGAAAAATGTTCTTTGTGAGAGTAGATCGAGAAAACAAACAAAATGACATGAAGTCGATCGCTAGTCACTTTGAACGCGAGGCTATTGAACCGCAATTTCGCTACCTGCAGAACTGATCGAGACTCGGTCTAAGTCTTCCGGTGATGTCTTGTACTCGTCATCCTGAAACTACAAATACCAGCTAGTTACAAAAGAAAAACATATTAAAGTTCATAAACAGAAGAGAATGAAATTTACCAACCTGGTAGCCTGATTCAGGTGATTCCGCCTCTTCAGTGGTGGTGAGGAGCATCGGACTGTTCGTCTTTTTCAACTTCCGCACGCCGAAAAATGGAACACCGGCTGATTGCAGGTTTTCAGGACGAGGAGTGCTGATGGTCGGAGACTTTAGCGTCGGTGACTGTGCACAGCACGATGTAGAATGATGCGACTGCAAAAATATAACTTGGAAAAATGCAATTTCAAAAGCGTTTCATAATTTCCCCTCATTCCTTGAATTTATTTTCTGTTCTGTGTTGTTTTTTCTCAATTCGTTTGAATTCTATTACAATAGCAAACTATATGTTAAAGAGTGAAGACCAATGTGCAGTGAACTGCAAACGGCCGTAGACAAGCGGTGGGACCGCGGAGCGTCATTCTTGGGTAGAGACACGCGGCGTCAGCATGCTGGAGCTTGGAGAGCCCCTGCGTCTCTGCCCAAGAATGCCGCGTTGCGGTCCCGTACATTGTCTACGGCCGTTTGAAGGTCATTGTAATTGGATGCCGAAAATATCGTGAACAAATCCAAAGAACAGCCCTTACCCTCTTTACCCTAACCCACACAGAAAAGAAAAAAGCAATTTCAACACAAATGCCTGCGCTACGATTCATGAATGCATAACCAAGAGAAACCAGGGCTAGGATTCATGAAACATTATCCACAAAAACCTACGATGCTTAGCGTGACTGGCTATACTATAGACTGTGCAATGTTAGGACTCGCAGAACGCGAAAGAAATTTGGTTTGCTAGCTTGGTTTCGCTTGGTTATGCGCTCGTGAATCCTAGCCCAGGTTAGCAAATCAACTTTCACTTCCTGCGTCTCTTAACACCACATAGTCTATAAGATAGCCAATCACGTTAACCATCGCAGGTTTGTGTGGATAACGTTTCACGAATCCTAATCCTGGTTTCACTTGGTTATGCATTCATGAATCCTAGCCCAGGTCATGATGTTGACTTTTTCTTTTGTTTTTCGGTATGGGTTAGGAGAACTAGGGTAAGGTGCGTTTTTTCGGGTTTGTCCCCAGGATTTTCCAACAAACTAGATCAGGTTAAACCATCTAATTAGGATTTTCTTTCACATAACATCCCAAACAGTAATCTTTTGTGATTACTTGGTTTCGGATTATTTAACGAGTAATAAGATAGCCCAGTCACAGGTTCCTACACGGCCTCAAACAGGTTATGAGTCATGCAGTTTCGCTCAAACTGAAGCCACTTCTGATTTGTGAAGTGTGACCCGTGTACAGAAGAAGACCGCACAGATTCAATAAACCGCTCGATGTCTGCGCTCGCGCGAAACCTTGCAAATCACGCCTAGGTATTCGTCACGTCACAAAAAGGTTACCTACTCCCTAGATGTACAGGTAATCGATGTGTGACATGAAAAATCAGTTGGCTAGCAAGCCTATGATGAATGGCCTTAATCCAGGTGCCATTTCATTAGCATGAAAATGCACCTGGACTGAGGCTTTATAAGAAAAAAAAATAGCCGTGAACAGATTGAGCGGGAAGTTGTGCTCAGTCTGGGTAGGATTTACCCCTCATAGTACTTTTTAGCACAAAAAGTTAATAAACACTTATGAACGCTTCCACAAAAGGAAATACTGTGAACTCAAAACGGCAGGGGGCGGGACCGCGCGCGGCGTTCTAGAGCAGAGGCACAGAGGGCTCTGCATGATGGCTCTGGTTACCTGCTGCGGCGTGGCACTAGAGGCAGAAGCAGACAACCAGAGCCAGCACGCAGAATCCCCTGCGTCGCTGCCCAAGAACGCCGCGTGCGGTCCCGCCTGTCTACGGCCGTTTGGAGTCCACTGTAAGATAGCAAGCCTCACCTTAAACAACGACACTATGCGATGCTTGAAATAGCTGCGTCGACTCGTCTCACATTCCTCGGTATGCGAACTCGCGGCCTCCGGATGAAGCGTTTCCCGGGTTGGTGAGACGAAGCACGGATTTGATAGAGATAGATTTGCATGTTCAGCTACAGGTGATGACGGGGACGGGAGACCACCGGCAAACGTCAATTTGGACAGCTCCGTCGACGGTGACGGCAGTTCTTCCGCTACGTGCCGCTTTGTGTCCGCATTGTACAGTCCGAGCACTTTGGGGCGATCCAGTGAATCATTCAAGCCTCGTTTACCATGCTCATTCACTCGTGCTGTGACAGTTGTGGAGAAGTCGCGTGGCCGATCGAAGAACACACAATGTGTGGAGGCAGATTTCGGCACTTTCGTCGCCGGACCAGAAGTCGTGTCAGCGTCCTGGAAAGAACTTCACTTTAATAACGTTTATACAGGAGGATATATAAGAGGACATTAACATAAATAATTTCATGCTAGTAAGCCATCAGTTTCTAGAGTTGAGGCCCATTACGTTCACATTATCGTACCATACACCACAAACCCTTACGACGGGTAAAAAGAGGCCATATGTGCATTTGAAATTCCCGCATGTTCAGAATTCAAAGTTGGCGCGCTGAGTATCAACAGCGTATTTGTAGTCGACGCGCCGAATGACCCCAATTTCGGGACATAACGAGTTAATCTTTATTATATAGTAAGATTGTGTGACTACTTGTAACTTACTTCTGAGTCAAATTCTTGTTTCAGCGATAGTGGCCGATCTACCCGCTTTGACGAGGCCTCTGCCGATAAGAGGCCCTTCTTGATCAGCAACTGCTCATATTCAAGCAGTTGACCCATGAAATTGAAATTTGGCGAAATTGACGGCCGCTTCTCCTTGACCAGTCTAGAAAACGAGGAAATCTTCAGAAAAGGAGGAAACTTCCAAAAAAGGAGAAAACTTCCAGAAAAGCGCACAACTGAAGAAAACTGCTCAAAGTAAGTAAAGTACCTATAGGCATCCTCGGACGACATATTCTTATACCGCATCACATACGAAATGGCCAGGGTGGGACTACGTGATATTCCGGCTAGGCAGTGGATAAGAACCACGTTTCCTGACCGTCGAACTCCTTCTGAAATCAGGATATTCGAGTCAATTCTGGGTAGTGGTAGAAAAGCAACCAGTGTAGAAACATCGTAAGAAACTTTTTTCCTTTAATTTCCTGGAAAAAGTACGAAACATAGGGTATACGGACTTTTGTCACCCATGGACATTATTTCAGCTGATTTGAAAAAATGTTTTCCTGCAAATTTGAGAAAAACTCCGTGCTATTCTGTTCAGATACAAGCATTAGACACGTTTCACAATCAACGGCTAATTTGATCTTTGTTCACTGGTCATAACCTTGGTCCAAAAGTAAGATGTGGGTGACGAACGTCTTGAAATCGGAAACAAGGTGGCGTGTCCTGGATAGGAGTACGACACAATGTTACGTCACGTCACCACGTTTCTTTCAACGCTGGCCTGGCCTGGACACTAATCCTGCATGCCATCCCGATGACTCACCTAGAAATTCCCATGCGGTTTCAAAATGCGGCGACAACTTCTCCTGATATGAATCGTTGACGGGGATTCGGAGGAAGTTCTCATCACTCGTGATCGCGGACGCTCGTGGACATCCTATCGACAAGTTAACCACATGTGTTATGCCTCGCTTCTGGAAAAAGGGAGAAATACGCTGACTAATGCCTTGCGACTGCGGGCGGACGGCGTAACAGTTCAATGAGTCACACAAACACACCCGCATTTGTTCCGTGTCAAGAGCGTCCTGTTGGCTGCCGAGGTACATGAAGGGAAAGATCTGCGTCGGACCATCTGGAGTCGATTGCAAACTGATTG
This sequence comes from Ancylostoma ceylanicum, assembly GCA_000688135.1. Classification (NCBI taxonomy): domain Eukaryota; kingdom Metazoa; phylum Nematoda; class Chromadorea; order Rhabditida; family Ancylostomatidae; genus Ancylostoma; species Ancylostoma ceylanicum. The sequence continues at coordinate 369,200 of JARK01001453.1, read as the reverse complement.
ACGAAAGGCATGGTTGTGAGATGCTGGCCGACAAACGGCTCATAGCACAACCGCCGCTAGGATGTTCGCTTTCGCACTGTTGCGGGAATTGTAGCCGGAAATTCTGGAATCCACCTGAAATCATACATTTGAGCCTTGACTTGAAGCAATCCAACTGGAAATAGAAGCAGTTGATACTTGGGAAACGAATAAAGAACACATAACATTAACTGGTAAGCTTCTACCAAAGGAAAGATTCAGAAGTATCCCCTTACAGGGCGATCCCTTTAACACATTCGCGACCTCGGCACGGTGGGCCACGTGGGACACGGGCGGTCCCTTAAGCACGCTTTGTGACAAACCGGTTGTGCACGTGGTCCCACAAGGTTTAGTGCGTCATATCTAGAACGTGCGGCGCGAACGGGCTCTGTGATTGGCTAATTGGGTGAACTGACCAATCGCACAACTCAGCCGCACCACCTCTTCCAGTAATAATGCTCCACACCCCTACGATGAATCTGGTCCTGGATTGACGTATAATCGGTTATATCGTTAAGTTTACACTAACGCTCAGAGCCCGGATGCATCGAATAGATGGGTGACCTCATTCGAATAGGAGTGATTACACATGGGTAACACGTTTGGATAAACATGTTGATGTGAGCCATGTAAGTACGTTTACTGTAGGTAATCTCAATGGTGCATAACATCCCTGACCCTAGTGGCGCAGCGGTGGTGTGCCACGATGTGCTACGTGGGACACGGGCGGTCCCGGGCAATTGTGACCAACCGGTTGTGCACATGGTCCCACAGGGTGTAGGGCGCCATACCTGGAAGCTAGTTGGGTGAACTGACCATTCGCAGAGCTCAGCCGTACCGCTCTTTCCAGGTGTAACGCTCCATACTCGGTCCCACACATCGCACCAGGCGTGTCAACCGGTTGAGCACATTGTCACGATAATGTTAAACGTAATGGAAAAAACTCATTGCCCCATATTATGGCCGCAATTGGAAAATGGGGAGATATTCCTCACAGCGGCCAAATTGAAATTTTTCCGGCAAACAGAATTATTTCACTCTGCACCATCTCGTATGAAGCTCCGCCTCGTTCGGTGAATTCATGGACTCCAGCGGAGCCAGTACTTTGCAAGCATGGTGAAAAAACGTAGCAGCAGCTTCTCTAGCGAAATTTGTGACACTGGGCGAATTCCGTTTGCATCCTGGGGAAGGTCGCCGAATTTTGGGACAAAAGCTGGCACATTTTTCACAATGGCAGAGCACTTTACAAAGCAAAGCGAAAAAAAAAAGGCCTGAGAAAAAACCCGACAAGGCCCAGAGACGTTCAAAAATTATAATACTTGGCTTGGATATTATTTTCTAGAAGTGAAATGTCAGTTTAAAGCCACGAATATATCGCCAGGGCTTTGCCATTTCTTCCTCTATTCATACGATCCACAAAACACTCCCATTTGCGAACTGCCGATTGCTGCTGATCAGCGGGGAAGATCGTTTCTCGGACAGAATCAGCGCGATAACGTCGCCAACAATCTTTACACAATGAGCAATGTGCCGAATCACCCACTGATAAACAGATGACAAGAGAATGATTCCATACTTCCCCATTTCTCAATCAACATCAACGTGTGTGAGTGGCTCATCGGATATTCTAATTCTGGAGGCTCTTATCTATATGATATGGTCAGGTCACGCGATGATGTCATCGGCCATCGGTATTCTGGTAGCAGTTGGTACATGTCAGCGTCATCACATGAACCGTGTGATTCACCTCGACATGTGATTAACCATCGACGCTCAAAAAGCGGCCAAGCCTGTTCAAAGAGCGGCCGAACAAAAACATTTAGAATGGAGAAGCCGTAGATTTCTTTTTAAAATGGGTATAACGTGGTCGCAGATGAAATAAAAAAAAAAGAAAAAAAAAGACAAAAATGAACTGATGCGGGAAGCGCTTTATCATATGAAATGATAAAATTTCAAAATCACATATAGACGCAAAAATAACTGAGCAAGCTCTATTAAAAGACAAATTCTGGATCTAGGCACATTTTTGGAAAAGCAGAGGACTTCAGAAAAAAAAAGCTGCTCTTCAGGGATATGTCCTCAGTAGATCCCAGAAAGTAACTCAAGGATGGAGAATAGTTCAGCTCCACACCAAGGTCCTCTCACTTCCGTGTTCAAGAAATTAGCAAATTCTGAACCCTTTCCACATACTGGTTCCACATATGTGCATAAAAAATTGCAGAATTGTCTTCAAACCAGTTTCGCGAGAATGTACTCAACTACAACCTGTATTAATTTACTCTGCAGAAGTGATGCGATGTGTCCGTCCTCAAATCCATGAAATTTAGACTTCCGACTCCTAGGCATAACAGATTAACGCATTTGCAATCTTACACCCTCGGCATGCTGCGCCGTGTGGGATACGGGCGGTCCGTTGAGCACGCATTTGTGCTCAACCGGCTGAGCACGCGGTCCCACGCGTCGCACCATGCGTGTCAACCGGTTGAGCACATTGTTGCGAATGTGTTAAGGGACCTCCTTGAACATTTATTCGTATTTGTACATTTCTGCATGCGTTTTTTCTTTCTTTTCATTCTGTGTTTGGAGCATGATGAGTGCATTTGATAAATAAATAAATGAATAAATAATATAGCAGTAAATAACATTTTTCAAAATTCTTTTCGTTCCTAAAAAAATCCTCGTTTTCCTTTTTAGAATATGAGAGAGATAACATAAACAAGATTGCTTCTACCACTCGAACTCTAGAAATTTCTAACCCCCCCCCCCCCTGCACCCCTTTAAATCGTGTGACTACGCCCTGCAAGTCGAGCCGACAGTGATAAAAACCGACAGCTCTTGATGACTCACAGCGCAGTCACATAGCTATACAGTGCTCGGCATTGAAAGAGTGAGGCATCGTAAAACCAGCCATTCACAATAAAATTACCATCTGCGAGACATGCAGGCGCTATAATTTGCAGGTAAAGCAAGAGCAGAAAAAAAACTGAATCTCTTTGGAACGCCACAATTCGCAAAGCATAACGCTTTGTGAGGGTCAGACTGCATGCGTCATAATTCGAGGGTTGAAAGAGTTCGAATAGAAAAGCAATAACGCATAGTTTCGCTTGAAAGATTCTGAACAGCAGACATTCACTTAGTAGATCAAAGAACGTGATGTAGAAAACAATTTTTTTAATTAAAAAAATTAAATTCCATTCGTCATCCTTACTACCCTTCTATCCACAAAAGGAGGTCCAGGAACTTTTGCCACCCATGGCATGTTCAAGGGTAGAAGTCACATTTTTTGGGTAACATGTACTTTGTTAGTAGCGTCTGCAAGACCCATGAATCATCATATTTTAAGAGAAACAGCTGTCACACTAGCGGCCGACTGAGTCACTGAGATTACCCAAGGTAAATGTGTTAGCACGTCGCAAATTCATCAGTGGTTAACACAGGCGTCAACACGTTTACCTTGGGTAATCTCAATGATGAGGCATCCAGGCTTACGTCACACTCGTAATATCTTAGTTACGAGGTCATAAGAAGGGCATTCTACAGCACGGACAACTGCTCCTCTAACCAGGCCGACAAATTTGAAGAAAAAAGAAACATCTGGGCTTAGATGCATCTTTGACACAACCCAGGGTAAACGTGTTGACCTACGTGTCGACTATGCATTAATCTGGCTGGTGGTAACACGGTTATCATGGGTATCACAATAACGCGTGTGGCCTCGGGACTTGGATGCCTTATCAAGATTACCCAGGGTAGACGAGTTGACGCTCGTGTCAACGAGGGTAAATTTATGTGATGTTAGCATGTTTACCATGGGTAATCTCAACGATGCATGCTGCCCCTGGTAAAAAGAAGCTGATTTATGAGGCTGAGGGTGGGGGTAAAAACACGGGTGCTAAATATGTACATGTAACTCTGAGAAGATGGGAAGTAAAAGAGGAAAAGTATGGTCCAAAAGGTTCCCAGAACTTTCAAAATATAGGCATGGCCTTTGATACTCAGTTCTTACTCAGTAGTAGCAGAAACAGTTACTACGATGACGACGAGAGCCATGACGAGCTCTGCAACCGAAATTGGCTGCGAAAATGCTAGCAAGAACAGGAAGTCTAGACGGCAGTCACGGTTTTTTAACCCAACAACACAAAAGGGAAACGAGAAACTGCAAATGCAGAATTTCTCTCAACTGCTCCACTCAGAAAGCAATTTTGCACACTATTTCAGCTTATTCGAGCTCTAAATATGTCCATTAATGAGCTGTTCAAATTAAATGAGAAGCTAATTTAAATAAGGGCATTAAATAACCGCTCAAATCGATGGCTAAAACCACCTCAACGATGAGTCGACTCGTTAGTAGCAAATCAATGCGCGGCGTTGTATGCGCACTGAGAATGAGTCATCCTCACACAGGTGACATCGCTCAGATCACCCCCCTTCAGCCCCCACTCACTCCCTCGTTTTTGTAGCCGGCCGCTTGGACTATGAATAAGACATCCTTCACAACTTGTCCTTTGAAATAAAAAAACCGAAGCTATATTTTATACCTCAATTAGCCTTAGGATCTATGCTGTTAATTCAGTAAGAAATCACAATTTTTCTGGATATTCCCGTAGCATCCCGCGTTACCATCGCCATGACTCAACACTTTTTCAACGCGTGTTTCGAAAAAAAGTCCTGTGACAGTTACGGGTGTCACAAGGCTGTCGAGAGTTCACTGATGACACAGCAAACGAGCTGATAAATTAGTACTGAGAGGCAGAAATCGGGGAGACAGCAACAACGGGAAGAAAATCCTTTTTGGTCGAAATACGAGAGGCTTTTCACACGGGAAAAACCATTGGACAAGTGAAAGTGAAGAAAGATGGAGAAAAGAAAAAATGCATGTAAAGACCACCAGAAAAGTCAGAAATCAGAAAAATTTGGTCGTAGTTAAAGGGGGAAGGGGCCACCAAGGCGCTCAGAAGGCAATGGCTGATACTTTTTTGAGTTCAACAAAAACCGAGCAGAGATCTATGATATGTGAACAAATTATGTGAGATGTTATTGCCAGAAGCCACATTTACGTCTGGACTAATCACTACGATCTATAAATCTCCTTGTTTTCCTCACGTTATCTTCCCGCTTACGAGCCAAATCCCCCAACAGCCCAAGTGCAGCACCAACTCCTCCATTCAAAACATCTCACCAGAAACAGCTCAACGCTACGTTGTTATAGCAACCTCTTCACTTCTAACTACTGAGACATCTCCCACTCAAGAATTACGTCATTAGCCCACAATAAAACTCATTTCACTAAATTCTCACTTGTTGATGGCTCCTCGTTCACCGCCGTGTTCGCCTCCACGAGCTCCTGCGCTGCGGCATGCTGCGGTTGCTGAACCTGCAGCTTCGCCTTGGGTCTGCGGGCTTTCTGCTTATTCTTCTTCTTCTTCCGTTCTTCTCTCATGTTCACAGAGAATCAGTCAACTGGTAGCGCCGAAGAAGTGTGAAGCAGTGTAGCGTGAACAGGACGAACGTAGTTTTAAACGTACGTCAGTCTGTTCGTCGGCGGCTAGTGGGAGGACTAGCCGCGGGAGGAGCTCTCGAATCAAATATTCAGCGCAGCGCTGCTGAGGAGGAGAAGAAGTAGTGACGGCTTATGCCAAATATGAATCGCGGATTTGCGACAGCGCACAGACGGGCAGAGTTGCACACAACGCACGGACAGGGACGCAGACGGGGCGCATTCGCCCGCTGCGCCATCATTGAAAACACGCGGGATACAATCGATGCGCGATGAGTCATCACCCTCTCGACGCCCGGAGGACACGCCCATCCTTGAATGTCCTCCGGCAGCGCGAGCGAGAGCGAGGGAGAGAGACCTGCCGTAGTCCTCGTGAATAACGTTCAGTGAGGGGGTCACAACACATCCATGAGTGTCCAAGGCCAAGATGCATCGTTGAACTTACCCGGGATAAACGTGTTGACGCCCGTGTTAACGATGAGTAAATTATGGCTGTGGCTAGCACATCTGGCTATCCAGAAACCGCCCAACCACCCAAGCTGGGCTGAACTTGTTATCTGTTCAGTGCCTGTATACATAGTTGAGAGTGCGCAAGGTAAAGTGTTGACGTCCGGGTTAACGATGGGTAAATTTATGCGGTGTTACCACATTTACCCTGGGTAATTTCAACGCTGCATGAGGGTTCAGTTTACTGGAAAGTTTAGGAAAGTTTACTTTACTGAAATTACCTGGGGTTAACGTTTTAACACCCTACATATTAACCGACCGTTAACGCGGGCTTCAACACGTTTATCATGAAGGTAAATTACAGACGTACTTTACCTTTTTGCCTGCTTGACCAGCGACGGTAAAGGCTGCAAAACAGGCACCTAACAATTGATTTCTTCTCTTGGATGCTCAGGTAATCCAGGAGATGACTTAAAAGTCAAACCCCTAGCAGAATATAATAAATTATCACGCATGCAACAAACAATAGAGCATGACACCTCAATTCTGCAAATTCCATAGAAACCGAGACTGCTGCAAGATGACTCAACTACACGCTGTCATGCATTGGAGAGCGAAATAAACTATCTAAAAATACCACACTTTTGCGACTGCTCGATAAGCTAGTGGCTGCAGTTCGTCTCAAAAGTAAGAGTAATGCGAGGGCAGGAAACGAAAATTGTGGAACCCCTGGCAAAAAAAGAGGGCACTGCAGCTCTACATCTTTCTGACCATTTCGACTAGAGAAATCCACAAATTTCAAACAACCGGAGTAGAGACGTGACAAGGATTGCGGGATTCAGGACATCTGGGACGTCTGCGTGCCCTTAATATTACTGCTACCCAAACAAAAAAGTTATAAAAATGTATAATAACCTTTGAAAGTGCCAATATCAGACCAAGTCAGAAATCACTGATCTTCTGATACACAGACATTACAGAGGCATTCCCTACACATCGATAATGGAAATAGCCGAGTCATACGCAATGGAATGGAAAACTAGTGAGAAGGAAGAAATCAAAAATCATGACGCTTGGTGTTCATCTAGAGGGACCAGTTCAATACTATATAGACTCAGCAACATACAAAGACAAATATTATAATATTATTGAATATTAGTAGGCAATTTCTAACACTCAGTCACACTCTAGCGGGATGATTCACCCAGTGCATGCATAAAAGCTAGTGTACAGTCTCAGCTTTGAGTGACGGAAGAGGGTAAATAAGTGTATAGGGCATTGTTCACGCCATCACATATTTTATTATCCAGTTATACTTACCCCTCCCCCCCCCACTAATATGGGCGGATCGACACACCGTCACTCAAAGTGCGCTTACTATGAGTTCCTTGAAAACATTTCCTCATGATATGATGACTGTAGGGGTAGTCATAGTAACCACACTACTTGCGCTACTATGATGACATGCAGTGCAGCCACAATCTGAAGCAGTAAACCCTATGAGCTGCTTAACTGACACAGATGTGTAGGAGTGGATGAATGCAGAAGCAGTGAAATGGCAGCAAAGTTATCTGCACTGCACAGCGACGAGGCAGCAGCGTCAAGAGGACTGGGGATAATAAAATGATGAAGCGATACGAGGGATAATGAAGTGGCGAATCGGGGGAATTTCAAGCAGGATTCTAAAGGGCTAATCTAGAGCGTTTGAAGTACTTTTTAACATAACATAGTCCTAAACTACTATTGAAGAAAGCACGAAAAGTACCAACGGAAGTACCAACGGAAACAATTTCAGCATTAGTCATAAATCAATTTCACAAGCAATTTACACAGCGAATTATTCCTTACTTCCAATACCTTCAAATTACCAAAGGCTCACTGAAACCTGCTCGTAAGAACCTCTCTTGGTGGTACCCCTAGAAGAAGAGAAACTTTGCGCTCATGAGAGCAATGCAATGCTGAATGAGAGGTGCAGAGGCGAGTCTTAGCCTGCCTGCATCATCACTCAAAGCAGAGGTTCATTCAATTAGCGATGGAAGAATCTGCACATCAAACAGAGACCACTCGGCGGCCGTTTCTGCCTTTCCAAGATTTGGACAACCTTGGAGGGCTACTAGTAACATGACGATGGTGGTAATTACGACTGCACGAGATCTTCAAGATGGGCCACAAGACCAGCCCAAAATTGGGCTAATAACGTCAATTAAATCAATAAAGAACTCAAGGAAGTATAAAACTATTACAATTTGCAAAGTACAGTGAACTCCAACCACCCATAGACAAGGGGCGGGACCGCGGTGCGGCGTTCTTGGGCACAGACACAGGGGCTCTGCATACTGGCTCTGGTTGTCTGCCTCTGTAAGCAGTAGAGAACTCGAGTGCCACGCCGCAACAGCAGACAGCCAAAGCCAGCACGCACAGCCCCTGTGTCTCTGTCCAAGAACGCCGCGCCGCGATCCCGCCCCTTGTCCACGGCCGTTTGGAGTCCACTGTAATTCGTGTGGTTTCATTATCCGAATTATCCAGGATTCTCCACTGAAATTCGGTTTTTGGAGAAAACCTTATCCAGAAAACCTTATCAACATGCCTTGTTACTACAATTTTTTTGGCCAGATAAAAATGTAAATGTAAATGTAAAAGAAGCTCATGGATTTAACAAGCATTATGTCGTCGGGGTCAAAATCTCCACAGAACTCAATACCACAAGAATAAGATTGTTTCTCGACATTTTCCAACTAATATTTTCAGTTTGGAACAAGAAAATGGAACAAATGTGATGGCACAGACGCGGAAAAAGGAACAAATATCGGATTCCAGTCACATGAGGCGGCTCCGACAAGCGTTGAATGCCGAATAAGGGCTAGAAACAAAGCCAATGAACACGAAAAGAAAAGCTCTCGGAAAATTGCAGTGTGACATCAAGTTGTCGCGAACTGCAGATGAGCTCCACTCTACAAAGCACGACTCCGCCCGAATACGACAGAATTTTGATCGAGACTCCCAGGCGTATTCAAATTCGGGACGAGCGACAGCGACAAGAACAACTAAGATTATTGAGAAAACGGAATCGACTTGATGGAAGTCTTCCACACACGTGGAAATAGGGTACCAGAAAGGGTTGGGTAATACCCTCATCACTGGCAGACCTTTTAACACAGATGCTGCCTGCGACGAGGAGAACATAAGCACAAGGCAAGATAATCGACATTCGTCCGTTCCTTTGTGGTTCATTAGTGGAAAGGAGGGAGTATACATCAACAAAAAATAATTGGCGTTACCTAGGATTTCAGGAGCTTCGACATTCAATTAGGCACATTGCATTCAGTGAAATGCCGAGGTTTTATTATAATCAGAAGCATCATGCACAATTGAGGTTACCTAGGGTAAACGTATTAACACTAGAGAGACCTACCCATCGTTAACACGGTGTTAAAGCGTTTACCCTGGGTAACCTGAATTATGCATCCGGGACCAGATTTGGTGTTGATGAAAGATATAGGAGAAACTGGATCAGAGGAAGAATATCCAAGCACACCCCTTCGGAAAAGCTCAAAATAGCAAGGTATACATGAATAGTAGAATGATCTACAAGTAAATAATGAGTGAACAAGTAGATATATGGATAAATAAGTAAATAAATAGATAAGCAAATATTTAGACAAGTAAATAAATAAACAAATCTGTTAAGTCTATTCAAGGCTTCTGGGATGGCGCTAATCCTCGCTGTTACTTGCCGAGTTCTATCAACAAATTACCAACACATCCGATGGGAAGGCATTGTTGCCCGGGTGATTCATTTTCAACTAATTTGACTCAAAAGTCCTATAATCCTAGAAAACCAGCACCCCTGTATTCGTCCGCATAGCGCAACAGGGGGTGTGTATTATCGTGAGGGAAGAAGGGGCGTAACCAGACGACTCTGATTGGCACATTCGGGCAGCCCGTCACGCCCATCTGATTGATTCGTACGTCGCTAAGCACAAATAAACCATGTATTATGAGATTGACGCCGCTCGAATTCAAATGGATGGGCGTGACGGGCGGCCGGGGTGCACCAATCAGAGTCGCCCGGATAGGCCCCCTTTTCCCTCACAATGATACACACCCCGCAACAGGTGAACTACATGTCTGTTTAGAAGTGCATCACAAGTGCAGGCTACAGCAATTTTTTGGAGCGTGAGAGTGGGCGGAAAAAACAGGTGGTGCATGACACATCAGCTGGTGAGATTGCTTATATAACATGTACGCTATTCCTGCATTGTAATATAAACGCTTTTCTGGGATGGGCGACAAAAACCTATAGAATCTATTTGTGGAAATTCCTGTTTTGTTCGGGATCAGCCCACAACCGAAACTATATCACTACCGCCGCTTGTTGTATATCCGTGGCAAAACAAATATTTCGAAAAATTGCCGTAAACATGGGTGTGGGTCACAACGAGGCGAAACGGGGCGGGCGATGCTGCTGTGACTGGCTGCTTCTGGCTAGATGGTCCAACCACACGACCGCTTCCGCCTCTCGTTTCGCCTCGTACTTACCCACACTCCGTACACAGTCAACAAACAGTAACCGAGATTTGTGGTAAAAAAGCAAGTTGAGAGATCAACACACTCACCCTCCAGCACTTGAATCTTCCCGAACACATTGGTGCACTCCAGTTGATCACGCAATTTTCGTAGGATCTTCACCGGGCTTTCCAGCTGCGCACTGGCGTTCATTCTATGAAACAGAAGATATTCACCGTTGCCACACTTCGTCTCCAATGCACTTTTTTCACTTCGTAGTCACGAGTCTGGATCACGAAGGACTAGTGATAGTCTCTGGACGAGCGTGCAATGACGACGCGACTCACCTCCTCTTCGAACAGAATCTCGTAGGTGGTTTTTCTGGCTGCTCGTCTGTGTAAAGAACAACGTCAACCATGCCGTTCTCAGATTCTTTTCCACGTAATGTTGAGCGTAATTGATTGGCGAGACGAACGTGGTCGACCTGATAAAAACCAGATAAATTACATCGACGCGAGAACAATGGAGAATGATCGAAAGCATAGATCATTAGAAGTACAATAAAGATTATAGTCACTGCTCGACAAATAGACAGCCAATCACCAGTTAACGAACAAGATACCCCACTGGAGAAAATACTGGGTATAAGTACTCCATTCGGCAAAGCGGGGTTAACATGTGGAGAAGGGGATCATGTCTTATAAACGTGACTTGGATAATTAGTCTGGCTCTGAGTCATGACCACATGAATGCGGAGACTCACACGCACAGTATACGTAATCATATAAGAAAAACGAAAACGTGACAGAGGCGTGGCAGCGCCCACTGTTGTAGTGAGCAATCCATTGAGGTATTACCTCTAATCCGGAAGTTACAAACCACAAACCTTCAGAGAAAAAAGAAACAACTATCCCGCGGAAAACATATTGTTGGAGCAACATGCATCATTGAGGTTACCCAGGGTAATCGTGGTAACGCTACGCAAGTTTACCCATCATAAACGGAGTAAGCACTTTTACCCTGGGTAATCTTAGTGATGCATCTAAACTCTGCTCTTCAAGCTTCTAGGCGTTTTTAGACCTCATAATTTATCTCAAAAATTTCCAGAAAAAGCTTCTATGAAAAAAAGCTTGCATTCTTCTGATTTTTCACCCCATAGTTATGATATGAGCTGCCACCTTGAAGCCTACTCGCAAAGAAATAATTTTTCACAATAAATGATGTAAAAATGGAAACCTTTAGCTCCTTCGACTCATAGGAACCAAGGTTTTCGAGTGATGGAATCAACGGCGTAGAAAATAAATAGTACATGGTCACTTCTAACTATAACTTTTATACAATTGGTCGAGAAAGTTGTTCGGTAAAGTTATGATGGAAATATGTGGGAATAAAATTCCTGGGCAAGACTTTTTGGACAACCTAATATTTCAAAACCACCATTTCACTAAATTCTGAATATGGGCAGATATTTCAAGGAAAACAAAGCAGTTTCATAGTAAAACTGCACAGCAAAACACTCAAACTACTCCGATAACAAAAAAAAAACTTTTCCAACCCCATATGGATAACAATATCAAAACGCTATTTTTCACCATGAGAAGACAGCAACCGAAAATAACCGGGAATATTCTGAAACGACGCTGTTTTTCAATCGGCCGTGTTTGCATAACATGTCACACCTGTGCGAATACAAACCTATTTTTGGCTCTAAAGAGGACCGTCGAGGTTAAAACAATGAATTGCGTTCAGATTTTATGATGCACATAAATCCTGAAGCGGTGCTAACGAGGGAGAAAGCAATGAAAAGGAACGGTAGAAAAGCTTTGATAGAAGAATTTTCGCCATCGACATCCTTGAATTCAAATGAAAATAATAGAAATTGATTCAGGAAACCAGCTCAAAACCATGAAAGATGCCAGTCACGAGAATACGAGCGGAGAACGAAATTGTCACGTCGACTTGAACAAATCAATCACGTGCAGATATCAAGGGCAATGAAAGCAGCTAAGTGCAGCATAGAAATGTTGACAGGCAAGGTATATAGCTAGGATACGAACCCGAGAAAGGTCCGCCCCAGGTTGTGGTCAGTGCTGAACTGGCGAACCCGAACAGCTATGTTATGTGGGGGTGATGACGCAGACAGCCGGTTCGTACGTAGTGACTCCGCCCTTTACGAGAGCGGTCAGCATGAGTCAGCACGGCAAGGAGGCCCAGATGAGTCAACTCGCGTCTGAATCAGAGATCCACAAGGCCATTGTTAGTAATGGAAAAGCGCCTGGCTCACACGCTACGATGAAATCTCGCCTGATTCACTGAAGTGCCCCGACGATACACGGAATGATGTGATGAGTAAGCGTCAAGACCTGCAGGATAAGTACCCCATTAGTCTCACGCTTCCGTCACAATCGTAAGTCTAGATTACTGGCAAGAGGAAGTATCCATGATCACAGCAGTTTACCAGTTTATCTCGAAGAAGCGAGGAAAAAGACGAAGTTGGAAGAAAAACATTGACCGTAGGGTACGTGAATACGTGAATCCAGGAGCAACGTTTGCAATTAACAAGAAAGCGGATATTCCGGAAAGTCCACCTGTTTCACCATACGCAGATTCCAAAAATTCCCTTCAAATGTTCTGAAGATCCCAGTGCCTTCACTTTCAGCTCCCTAATTTACAATGAATTGTCCGATTTTACCGAGCGATACTCATGCCATCCGCTGCCAAATACCAATCGGATGTTAAATGGATTACCAAACACTTTTCACCCGCGCTAGGTAAGCCCTGGTAAGACAGTGCCTACAGGGCGCGGCACAAGTTCTCGGACAAGAACTTTTCTTTATAACTAATGTTAAAAAAACCAACTGAAACGATTTTCATCATGGCAACGTGAATTAGAATACGTGAAAACATATTACGACTGCTGTTTAAAATGCCCAATTTTGGAGTTCTCACAAGCCTTAGAACAACCCGCTCAAGCTCTCGAAATTCTCGCCATGTATTTCGTTTCGCATTAATTTCAATCGAGAATCGGATCTGTAGGAATAACGGAAGATGGAGGGAATCTGTGAGATTCAGACAGGATATGCTTGGCGCCCATAGCTCATATCCCAATGAAGTGAGGAACAGTTCTCTACTCACGGCTAAAAATGGTTTTGCTTCTGCAACATGCGGCTCCTGTTTCATAACTTACAGGGAAATGAGGTTCAGAGAGTACTCGACGTGAGGGACCAGAATACTACGACCCTTGGACCTTACGGACCTTCGTTAGAGCAGAAGTGTCAAATGACAATTTCATGTTCAAAAACTTGAGCCGCATCCTGTAGAAGGTAGCCGGACCGAGTTTTTGCCAGTAAGGACAGGTCAGCTTTAACCAAAGATGACGTTAAATGTGTCTGAGTTTCAAGCACATTCTGGACCTCCTCAACATGATGACAAATAAAAGGTTTCGTAACGTCTTAGTCTTATAAAGTCGTTTTTTGGGAGGTGGTGTTTGTAACAGTTTGCCGAACAAAACTGATGTGGTAAGCCGTGTACGTTGATCTCATCAATCAAAAGGTTAACATAAGTCGGCCAATGCCGGGTCTGTGGCTGGCAACTAGCACAAAACTATGGCTGTGCTCAAATTCTCCGCGGAATTTTTATCCCTAACCCCCTAAAAGCGGAGATTTCGGGGTGTGTATCATCATCAGGGAAAGAGGGCCGTACGCAGGCGACTCTGGTTGGCGCATTCGCGCCTCCCGTCACGCCAATCTTTCAACTCGAACGGCGTAGTAGATGGTGTATTTGTGCTTAGCGCCGTACGAGTCCAAACAGGTGGGCGTGGCGGGCGGTCTCAATGTACCAATCGGAGTTGTCTGTGCACGCCCCTCTTTTCCTCAGGATGACACACACTCCGGATTTCGACATTTGTAAGACACTGGATGCACATTTCTGCAATAAGCGTAGCGATATACCTCGTAAGGGATCTATTGATATCCTCAACACGGAAAACGACTTTTAACACTGTCTTTGCCCGAATTCCACACAGAAAACTCGTGATGCAACTTGTTGACTACATTCTTGTAAAACATCTGGAACCATTCTCTTTCGAGACCGATCAATCTCAACGCCCATTCATGCAGGTTACTGCCACTTGTTTCTCAATTAACTAAATGTTCTTTGTAATGCAAGAATGTCTGGTTATTCAGAATTGCATTACATCACAGGAAGTGAATGGGAAAAATGTTCCAGTGGTACTCAACAGAACGTTATGACTAAGCAAAATTCTTTCAGGAAGTCTATGTTCAAGGTAAACTAGTTGAGGCGTGGCAGTTTGCTAATAAGCCTTACTTGTGACAGCATACTGGTTAACAAGAATGTAAGTACAAGATGATGTGTTAGGTTTTCATTTTTCAGCACGAAATTCATTTTTCTTTTCACGTTCAGCAAGCCGTACGTGACCAACGATGAGACAAAATGACCTTTAAAACCCTTCACTGGCATCCGCTCACCTGCGCCAAACTTGTAACGAGGCAGACGTCACTCATAATCGTGAATATGAATCAGTTTACCCTGGCATGATCGATGATCTTGCCTGCTTCGGTGGTTTTGTTCATAGATGGCACAGCAAAGGCTGCAGAACATACTAGAAAACTTAGGTAGGAATCTCGGGTCTTCAAGTTAATATTAAACGTTTGCAACCTCAATGTGACTATGCCAGTTTATCCTGCATTCTTCCATTCTATACTATGTTCCATTACTTGATACTGACTAGTAAAAAGAGAATTAAATAAATGTTAACATTGGAATCAAAAAAAAACCAAATGAGGCTTCGAGATGGACAAATTCTGCAAGAATTACTTCTTTGAAAGTTTTGCATTTGACAGCTGTCATCAAATACCATTGCTGGTATGACATCAGAACAAAAGCGAGCATCACAGATCGAGGAGAAAAACATATTTTTGCAAAGAAAAAAGACCTATTCGTGCCATCTCTCAATTTGCAAGCACATGGAACATAAAACAAAAGTAGTTAGACCATTGGAATGTAAAAAGACAGGTAAAAAGGTAGATAGATGGAAATAAGATAAGAAAGCTTCCAATAGGGGAAAATGAGTCAATATAGCTAAGAACGAACGCGACAGTCAAACTGTATGCAAGATGGGGAGGGCGAGGCTGCAATGAATAAGGTAGTAGAATACCCAAAAATGTTGATGAGCCTGTAGGGGTCACGATAGAGCCAACTAACTGGAAAGGTAGATATCTCAAACAAATTTCGGTGTTTTTCCCAGCTGAATCAGCAAAAAGCACAGATAGCAGTTTAGGGCCTAGATGAGTCATTGAGATTCCCAGGATAAACGTATTGACGCCCAACTTAACGGTGGGTAATTTTGTGTGGTGTTAGCATGATAACCCTGAGCAAACTCAATGATGCATGCGGCCGCAAGATTATCTACAACTTGCACATAACAGAGTCTCTGTTCTTAGGTTGAGGAAATATAAACGTCCGTTATTTATCGCACTTTTCGACAGTGCTAACACTTTCGATGGTGAGTGCGATTTTCAAGAAAATTCGGGAGGCGATAGATCAAAATTGTGGAATTTTTCCTGCGTGTTATACAAGCTTGGACAAGAGAAGTCACATGTAGAATTGCACCAAACTCCACATAATTCCCTCAAAGAAAGTTTTTTTTTTGCCACTCGGCCACATCCGTGCAAAAATAGCTTTTGAAATACCCGTGGACGTGGGTAACTAAACCGAAACTTAGGTTACCAATAGATCCTTCGACTGCACTCATTTCCAGATTTAGAATTGGAAGTCATTCAAACTACCACCTCATAGCCAAGGTTTTCCACTTTCTGGATGCATCACTGAGATTACCCAAGGTAAACACGCTGACGCAGTGTTAACGATTGCTAGTTTTGGATGGCGTTGGCAAGTTTACCCTGGGTAATCTCGATCATGCGTGCGGCATTAGAATGCTTCATTTTTGCTTCCGCTCTTTACAGGAAAAAAGTTTAACCCATTGAAGACCGAGTGGCTCACCAGTGAGGCGCATTTTTTCGCACAGTTCAGGTTGGGAGGCCAATAAGCCTTTATGGTCTTTCCTAGATAATAAAGTGAAAGTACTTTTATGTTATTTTCACTGGAAAAATCCACACTACAATTTTCATAAAAATTTCGAAGCAGAAATAAGCGCCAGAACTTGAGGGAGTATGGGAAAAGAGCAAAAAAGGGAGCGGTCATTAATGAATGGGTTAGAAACTTCAGCACAACCGAAATTTGGATGAGCCACCATTTTGACTCACAGCGTAGCAAACTCTCTAAAGAGACCAATGGTTGTTTGTTGGGAGGAGGCGACGGGTAAAAAAAAAGGTTGAAAAAAGGGTACCTTCTGGATTGGGCCTCCAAATTTGTGCCTTAACAAAAAATTTTATTTCCTCTCAAATGGACGTTTATATTTCCACAACCTCAACCTCAAAAAGCATGACAAGGAAGTTCGTAGGACAATGCTCCACATTTTAACCTGCGACACCAATTATGTCGGATCTACACGTGGATTGAGTGTACATTTGTTAGTCACATGGGGGTGAGCGGTCGCCTCGTGGCCTTCAGACCAGCTCGAAACAGACCCGAACAGTGACGTAAATAAAGACGGCTCAACATGCAGGGTGACTAATCTTTAAAGAGAAACACGATTCAAACCTTGTCCTCAAGGAGGCGCCGTTGAAGTAGCTTAGAATAGAACGGATTCGTTGCCCGGCATATGTGGGATTGCTTGAATTCGGCTAGACATCGACAATCCACGATCAGCTGAATTAGTGAAATTCGTGATATACAAAATGAGATTACTGGTAGATTTTAGTAAGGATAAGGATAAGACAGCGTACCGTGGTTGTATCGGCGTTACGAACGATTGCTGCCAGAGACGCTGCAGAGATCTCCATCCCGTGTAGCGAAACTGTCATTCCCTGAAAAAAAGAAACAAATAATATAAGAAACTCACTTCAACAAGCTCACAATAAACACAATATGTAATTTATACATGATGGTCAATGAAATGAACAAAATCCTAAACCTAACTCCTGCATGCGAAAAGCAGAGGTTCAAACGTATGAGCAGAGCAGAAATCAGGAAAATCACCGTCTAGTAAAAATCTGCTCAATAACAGCACCCAAATTCGGATTTCCAGAAAAGAAGAAGAATAGAAGTATGACACTTGAGAAATCATGAGAGCAAGTTAAGGACATTCTCTTTTTTTCAACATTGGAATTTGTTGGATCGAGATCTGGATTGATATATAAATTAATGGAGTTATTCGACTTTTATTTGGTTGTACTTTTTAGGAACCAGCGTGGCGAGGAGGTCGGGCACCTGCTGATATCCCCAACACGACGAACGAGGTGAACCCCTGAACCCCAGCAGGGAGCGGGGGGAGGGAGGAGGAGCGGGAGAGGGGCGAACGCCCTCCCCCTGGGCAGCCGAACTTTTGAAATTACTTTACAAAGTATTAGGGTGTTAGTTGGAAATGCGCGTTTTTGCATCGGACAAATTATTTTTTAAAAACAAAGCTACAACACCCCAGTCCAAGTTCAATGCAGAATTAGTATTGTTGAACCTTCGACATCTTCCACAAAAAGGGTGAGCGCTCTCCTCTGGGTTATCGCAGTGCAGTGACTTAAAATAGAGGCTTACCCAAAATTTGGTTTCGTCGCAGTTTTAGAATTTTACTCATTTATTTAAGGCTTAAACGAAGCAAGCAAGTGGTCGCCTGATAGCGCAAAGTCTGTGCTCTTAGGCGATCCCAAGTGCGACTCCTAATTCTAGATGTGAAGAACACGGCAGCCGAGGAAACGATTTTCAGCCACAATTTCGGTTCAGTTACCCAAGTTAGGGGCCATTTTCGGGTAACCTATTGTCGCATGGATTTAGCCAAGTGAGGTAGCAAAAATTCTCTTAGTTCTATGTATGATCTGTAGTGATGCTCCGCTGCAGTTTTACGCTCTTTAACAACATAAAATTAGGGAACAGAAATTCTAAAATTTTGATCGGTATTCTTATAAATTCCTTTAAAAAACGAAGAATGAAGTACTCGATAACCCGTATATGAAAAAATACTACATGAATTGCTCTTTCAGGAGGTATTAAAAGTTTGGCGAAAAACCTTTTTCAACACATTCATAAAGATGTCGAAACTTCAGCGCGCATTCCCAACTTAACACCCTAATAAATAAAGAGTTCGTGCTAGTACATTTGAGTTATTTCTATTATTATTTTTAAATAACTTTTATATATTATTTTTCATTATGATTAATATTTTTAATA
>JARK01001453.1:338119-349749 GCA_000688135.1 Ancylostoma ceylanicum | reverse complement strand
ACCCCTCCCCCCGCCCCGCCCATTTCCTGCGTCCGCCGCCGCCAAGTACCTATCCAAGGAAAAAATCCGACATTTCTCCATTTTTTATAACTTTGAACCTTAAAAGAGATCTTGTTTCCCGTACATGATTTGCATACGGTGGGCAGGGCATGGAAATCATACCCATTTTGTGCCGTCATTCAACATTTTTGTAGCTACGGTCTGAATTCTGTACTATCTTCCGAAATGTTGAGTATCAAGGTTATTCCATGTGCTGAACACGGATACTGGATCCATCTTTTGACGTAATATCATTTTGATGTAGAGTTACGGGTACGGACCATAAATATTAGGTTGTGTACAAATAAAATGCGTTTTTTGCCAATCAATTTTTAATCTGTTCTGTTTTCTATGCATTATTCCTACAACGTTCATGTTGTTGTATGTCATTCTGAAGCATATCTAATGGTCTTCGGTTTTTTGATTACCGTTTGCTTCAAATCTCATTCTTGGCTAATTTCTGACCGAATGTTCATGACGCCTTCTTTTTAGTGCAGTTTCGGATTTGGAAAAAAGTTTCGTGGGCTAATCTTCGTTCAACTACTGCGAAAAAGGTGTGCAGTTATTGCGAAGGACCCAATTCTTATCGACCTCACGAACCTATCAAGGAAAGGCTCATTCTTGTGCCGCAAAAGCAGCTCCGATGAGATCTAAGTGCGCTTGAGCTTCTATTCGACTTTGAATTCATAGGGCACACAATGATTCATCTTCTCCACCTTTTCAAGTTTTTCCCAGCGCTTGGCGACGCTCGACCATGACACTTGTAGTTCTCCCCTAACTCATGAGCACCTTTTGTGGATCCCTCTCCACCAGTAATTCCAGGCCGTCGTCGTTAATTTCATGGATCCAACTTCGACTCTGTCCATCTTGAATGCTCATGCCTCTCTGAAGGAATTTATGGAACCGTAACTGATTAGCGTGAATTGAAGTGGCATCTCGTCCCCACACTTTCGCAATTTTTTCATGTGCCACCGCAGCTTACTGTTTAAGTTGGAACTCAGGAAGCAAAATAATACGAATTTGTTCTTTGTGATCATCTTGGTCATTCGTCCTGAAGTTAGCCATGAATAAGATTTGGAACAAATGAAGATGAAAGAAAGAACGCCCATCAGATAAGCTTCAAAATGGTATACAACAGTGTAAACATTTAATGAAAAATACACATAAAACAGTGGGTTCAAAATTGATGTGCGGAAAACGCAATTTATTTGTACACAACCTAATATTTTCTTTCAAGGCCTGCTGCACTGCTATCACAACTAACGGTAGGCTTTGAAAGGAAATATTTGGATAATAAATAAATAAATAATCATGATCAGCAGATGGAAAAGCCCCCTCCCCCCTCCACCTCCTCGAGTCTTTTTTTTTTTTGAAGTCATGGCTCAAAACCGTTAAAAACCTCGGTTAATTAGAGGAGGGGGAGGGGTAAACATCAGTGAAATATACAGCTGTAGCTTGAGTCATCGTAATTCCACTAACGATGCGTAATCAACAAAGTTCGGGAGAAAAAAAGGGACTATGTATATGCGGCTCACAGCTGCCCAAACACCCACCCACCCACTACTGTTCGGAATAACAGGAGGAACTAGGTTCTCTGGCACAAACCATAATTTCTCCTGAATGCGACCACGTGCCTTCCAATTTTCCCAGGAAAAAAAGAAAAAGAAAAAACAGCGGATCACCCGTTCGTACTAATCTAATCATGGGAAGGGGACAGTACAGTCCCAGTCACTCTTGTTTACATGTAAAAGTGAGCCAGAAATACTATCAATTCTATGTCATCATAGAACTAGTTCAATATGACGAATAGAAATAGAACTAACAATAGCTGACAAATACTGGATTAATGATCGGACAGGACAGACATACGAACCGTACGCGATGTAGATTCATGGCTCATACAAATGCTTAGCACAGTTAGATGCGTTGACTTGACTACAAGAAGTGTTCGTTCACCCCGCCTATTTTAATCTTTTCGGGAAAAAAGAAGCCGGAGAACTTTGGCAAGGCCAACAAGACAAATTTACCAGCATATTAGACATCAAACACCGAAATACTATTGAACAACGACGTGTACGTGCAAGTTCCACCCGGGAAGATAGTTGGAACGATACGGAAGGAAAAAGTGCGCGGAATTTGCAAAGACGAGCGAGAAAATCAGACAACTGTCACAAATACTCAACTACTCCCACAAACAACTGTCAACAGCATCAGGAATGAGAGTCTCTGCAGGACCCCTAGAAAAGGACTGTTTCCGCTTTTAAATGCTGATGGTAATAATAGCTACTATAACTGCGATAATCAGCTGCCCGGATACGAAGGAAAACAATTACTGCCTCAAATAATCGAGGCAGAAAAACAACCAATTCGCACGAATATATGGGAAAATGACGCCACCATCAGAAGTAATATGCACTCAACGTGGGAAAAATGACGCCGACATGAAAAATAATAAGTACCCTATTACCCCCCGGCGACGACAAAAAACGCGTCGGATCGAACGACTATACTGACGTGTGGTGACGTGCACTTGTTGCGGTTTTTACACTCCGCCGTCGGCTGTGTGTATAAAGGTGCACGGGAATTTGTTTGCTGAGATAACCATAACTATTCCATACCTGGGTAATATCAGCTGTGGTGTTTTTACCTGAGTGATGACAGCAGTAAGAAAGATCATTGAGAGGCCAACATCGTGAACCCAATTCGGAGACATTTCTGGTAAGTGCACTTCCACTATTGTTGTGAAACTCTTGAATCAAACTATGAAAGCAAAACTTTCAAATAACTTGAGGAAAAACACGTTATCTTCACCTTTAATTTTCAATTCAGATGAAGCAGATCCCCTATGAGAGCCAATCTACAAAATATGAGCCAGTCCTCCACCATTCTATCTATCTATCCGATAAGAACAGTTGTAAGATCGCTTGGGAATCCACTAGAATTTTTTATGAGCAGCCAGATCGTTGCAAGAGAAGGAGGAAGTAAGAAAACCTCGACAGAACACAGCACCCACGAACGATTGTGAACAGATGGACGCACGGGCGCATGGATCGCACTATGGATTGCTCGTATCACGCAAACAACAGGAAAGTCTTTCTGATTTTTGCCGCCGCGACAGTCGCCCATACTTAAAGGGGTTTTTAGACTTTTGTCGCGGTGGCGACGTCACGGCTCCAAAACTCAGTGACAAAGTATCCCGCTAACATTTCTTGTCGCTCGTCGTGCCACGGCGGAAAAGTAAGAAAGCTCTTGTCCCCACCGTCAGTGACTGTCGCTGCGACATGGACCTGGCGACAGCAGCTTCCTCACGGCACTGCAGCATGCGGTAAGGAATGACACTAATTTCATCATTATTTTCTATAGATTATTTTGGGTGTATTTTGTCGCCCCGAGACATCTTCTGCTGCTCACCGTAAATATTCAGCTACTCTGATGCCGCCACCACGGCACCAAAAGCCTGAAGCCTACCTAGAGAACGACTTCTTCCCTCCACGTCTAGATTTCCAGACCACACAACTAGAAGAAATAAATAAACTTGTCCTTTACATGTACAGTGCTGTATTACCACTGACCTTCTATGCTTGATGTCGCACAATTTGAAGATTTGATGGAAAATTTTCTACTACCCATCTGCTGTACATAGGTTTGGCTCATCTCCTGCACTGGTAAAAGGTAAGTTCGGCTCATTTGGTAAAAGCCTCGAATATGCATCAAAACTGCACGCCGAAGCAAACCACTCGTTCAGGACCTGCACCCACTAGGTGGAACGAATAACCTTTGAAATCGACAATACCTATGCAAGAGACAAGCTATTGTATCTACTTTCTCTAGATAACTCTTCCATTATGGACTCATGCTTTGCTGGCTTTTCCTTTTTCGGAGAGAAAAGAAAAGATCAAAATTTCCGAGTTCGGACAGTTTTCTAAATGGGCCCGCTACTTTGGTTCAATTGTTCAGTTGTTGAAGGAATAACTTCTCGAACACCTCAAAGTGGCTCCTTGTGATATTTTTTCCTGCGAAATATATGGAAAAGAGCCAATTGCTTAAGATACTAGAAATCTACAGAAAAGTGTTCTTTCCAGCCGTATTCAAGGTTTTCTGCTGAACAGGATCATGTGGAATAATTAAGGAAAAATTACGGATTATTAGTGCTCTGTCGAGATCCATTTTTCAGCCATTCCAAATTAGAAAAATTCCTCCACTTGTAGATGGACAAGAATCAATGTGTAAGATTATCTAATAACTACATTTAAAAATGCTATACACTAGATAGTCCTGCAAGCCTGAAGCGTGGTTCGGCCCTGGGTTAATTGAAACTCTAAAAATGAACAACTTGTTTTTCAGACCCAAGCGCTTTTTGGTACAGGCTCGTTCTCTGCTTGGATAAACAAAAATCTCTTGCAGCTTTTGCGTGACATTCTTGCAAAGAGAATCACAAACATGAGACGAGGTGTTACCTCACCGAAAAAAGTAACCAACTGTTTCGTTTACTTCATAGCTGGGAAACTGTTAATTCTGGCACAGCAAAGAATCGGCATTAAAGGTTTCCACTAAGATTTTTTCAGTGAGTCACAAGTTTCGGAAACGGATTTTAAAAAAATCTCAAAAAATGTTTAAATTCAGTCCTGTTTAAGAGAGGATATAACGCATGCAGAGAACGTGTGATATGCGACTATTGCAGGGAAATAAGTGAACAAACGTTCTACAATAAATTAGCTTAGCCCCAACCCCACCTCTTCCCACCACAGTGCAGAATCCCTCAATCAAGACATGAACGGTAACTTGTAGCCGTTTGTCTTCTACTAGCAAAGGCAATCTTAATGCTTATGGAGTCATAACCTATCTGCAGGTTTCATCAAAGACCTTATGAAAAGTCTGAACCACAAGGAATGTGACTAAACGTCAACGACTGGCACAATGATTTCCCTTGAATGCACATGCTGAACCACACCCTGAACCAGAGACGCGAAGATCAAAGTTAATGTTAACAACGATGACATCATTTGGTTTCGTGAACATATCTAATCTGGTTCATACGAAAATGTAGACAAATACAATATCGCGACGAAACCGCATGACGTCTCAATCAGCACGTCCACTGAGCGACCACAGCACGCTCAGTAGTGCTGAGCGACGGCAGTACATGACTTTCAATGTTTACCCACGAGAAACATTCCTTTGTTGCTGGTAAGGACTTGCTGATGACATCAGCGACGGTAGAAAACTACAAAGCACATGTACACATGACTGCGTGTTGAAATTCGGGAATGCCAAGCCATATTAGTATTAGCGTTGAGAAACCAGAACAGCAACGCTTCCAGCAAAAATAGAGTGATCTGCAACTCAAATTCAGCACATCCCCAATTGGAAACGTCCGAGAAAAAGTGGTGTTTGCGAGAAAGAAGTGACGCAGATTACACTGCTTTAATGCTCTGATATACAGATAACAGTCGGCACACACGACTTCTCACAAAAGCCAAAAACAAGACATTTTGAACCAATCAACGGGAATGTTACCATGTGCCTAATCTCCTGCATTGGCTGATCCACGCTCACTCGCTGTTTAGCTCTTACACATCGCTTTTTCTATCAATATTCAGTACGGGCTCATCAGATTTCGACATATACAGGCACGAATTGGTGGAATTGGTTTCGCAATCCTGAAGGCAGTTTCGAAATAGCGCCACTACTATCGCAGTGACAGGGATGAAAACTACTAGTTATTTCAGGAGAGGTATTTCGAACTAAAAAGTAGAAGAAAAAAGTTCCACCTCTAAAAAGCAAGGGAGAGTTACCGCTCTTTATTTACATGAATAACTCTCCATAACATAGGTTAATGTTTCAAAAAAGGTAGGTTAATGCTAGATATCTATACAGTATAACCCGGGGTAGGATTCATGAAACGTTAACCACGCGAAACAACAATGGTTAGCGTGGTTGGTTATTCTATGGACAGCGCAATGTTAGGAGACGCAGACCGTCAGAGTTGGTTTGCTAGCCTGGGTTTGCCTGGTTATGCGTTCATGAATCCCAGCCCCGCTGTACTAGGGCAGGACCTTGGTGGACCCACATGGCAAGCACTTCTCTATCGTACGTTCACTCACTTCTCCACATCAGTTTCAAGCGTGCATACCCTATTATTTGCTATTTCCTGAGTTAAATCATTCTGTTTCCTAACTAGTAGAAAAGTATTCCATCCAAGGGAAACTGCTGCATTTTTGCTAGGGGGGGGGGTGTTACTTGTATTACACGTACATGCTAAAGAAGTGTGAAGAATTATAGTGAACCATGTATCATCAAAGCGAAGGAGCTGTGGTCTCCGTCAAGTTTGTTGACGGATAGTCCGAGTATTTCGCGTTATACCTGGGAAAGGGAGCGCGACCGAGCTCAGCGATTGGCTGTTTGCGTGAGCTGGCCAATCACGGAGCTTGGCCGCGCCGTCCTCTCCAGCTATAACGCTCCAGACCCGAAGCAGCTATGATCTCTGTCAAGTTTGTTGAAGGATAGTGCATATGACTCCACATCGCGTTACGGTACAAGAAGCGCGGCGGGACCCAAAAGAAGAGTGACGACCATGTCCCAAAACAGGCGTAGCCAGGTGACTCTGATTGGCTCATTCCGGCTGCCCGTCACGTCCATCAGTTTGAACTCGTATGACGCCACGTACAACTACACCTTGTACTACGGTATCGACACCATACGAGTTCAAACCGTTGAGCGTGTCGAGCGGCCCGAATAAGCCAATCAGAATCGTCTGGGTTCACCCTTTCCACACTCCTCCCACGATTCTAAGACTACAATGCTACACAGCTGCGTGCACTACCCGTCGATTCTAACCGATACTACATAGTCCATCAGGGATCGTGCGTGGAACATGGAAAATTGATGCATTAAAGTGCAGCAGCCAACTGACGTGTCATCCAAATGGGTTAACGAAAATTGAGATTTTTGAATGTAGACATTACTTCCGTTTCAGTCTACAGCCATAACTGCAGCTTTCTGATTCGAATTGGAATTCGCGTAACGAACATTGCGAAACTTGGGACCCTGATGATAGAATGATGGTACACTATGGTTATGTAAAGCATAATAGAAAGGCATGGAATGAGGCCAAATGCTGTTCCTAGCCCAGCGGGGAAACCAGAGCTTGTTATGACTGAATTTCCTTGGAAAAGTTGTCTCAGAAAAGTAAAGTGCATAGGCACATAGGCTCTCTTAGAGCTGTTCTATGCTGTGAAATATCTGGGCTAGCAAGAAATCTAATGTCATTACATCGTTTACGCAGCAGGGATGTCAGCGATGGTACGAGTACCACTTCGCTACCAGTGCAGTTCAAGAGAATGCCGTGCTATTAAGCTAAAGAAAATTCATCGAAGTTTCCAGACGTGAATTCACTGTAACTGTCAACACCAAATTGTTTAAACATCATAGGACCGGTCTACACGTTTCGCATACGTCTTGAGAAGAAAAGTGGAAATCGCATCATGTTCCTGCAGCCACCATAACTCATTCAGCAGCGATTGGGCGCGGGTGTTTTAAGATACGTTCCATGTATTAAATTACTTGTTATCTTTTAATCTCATGATATAAAACCCCCGGATGCGTTCAGCAAATTCAGTTGCATGAAAGAGTTGGCTTCTACAAAGATAGAGACTCCAGCTTTCAAAGCCATCATACAAATGTGTTCCAAAACTATAATATTTTTAAAACTGATAAAATATAAGACAAATAGTCCTCACCAGTTGACTGGCACATCGAGAAGCATTGCTGTCAGAATTTCATAGTTGCTCGCAGAATTTCGCAAGGCCAGAGATCTGAGCGCAAACGACATTTGCAAGGATGACTCACTTTTATACAAGGCTCTAATTTATTCCAAGTTATAAATATTCCACAACCAATAGCATCTTCCACACTCTTATCAATAGATTTGCTCATCAAGAACGTCTCAGCAAGGATAGCTATATCTGGACGAAAGTGTACAGGGGAAAAACCTATAAAGTCCGCGCAGCGTTGGTCACGTACTACAATATACTTTATTACAAGTAAGTACGAATCTCCTGCATAGCTTGCAGACAACGGAATGAAGTGTTATGAGAGAAAGAACGGTGTTCTCCTTGCAGACGGCACAGCGCAGCTGCGCTGCAGCCGCGTACAAAGACAATTACGCCGCAGCGGCAGCTGCTTGTCTGGGGCCAGTGAACTTGGTAAGGACTGTACTATGATTGATTTCAACATGTCTCAGAATTAGGAACTGTAGCAATGTTCGTTCCCTACAGCGACTACTGGAGAATACCATCTACGATTCGATTATCCCTGCTGTAGTTATTCTCAAAACTAATAATAGGGATGCGTGGCGTTATACTTGGAAAGGGTGGTGCAGTCGGGCAAGCGATTCGTCATTTTGGCGAATTGACCAATCGCAGAGCTCGGCTGCACAGCTCTCTCCAGATATAACGCTTCACACCCCGAATAAGTGACCATATATATGGAGGGTGACAGTATCAAGACCCATCTTATTTCGGAGCTGTAAGCCGTACGAGGCGCTCATTACACACGCATCTCTCCTTGAACTCTCTCCTGTACTGCGAAAAATCTACTGATACGGTGAAAAATCTACTGAACCACCACATCTATGTGGATACAGACAATATAAAGTCTAAGAGTCCCAAGGCCAACAGAAAACCCTGTGAATAATTTGGCTGAACAATTCTAGTCAAAATACCTCCCCCCCCCCTTTTTTTTACCAACATACACCGATATACAGACATTCATAGAGATACAACAACGATCAAGCTGAGATATATGCAGGCCATATCTTCGCGTTCTTCAACGGTCCCCCTCGAGCTTTCTCGACGATTCAATTTGTAAAAATTGGTGCATAATACACTGTTATCTAAGCGACCATATGCCGCGACTAAACTCCACGCAAAGTGTGGCACCTCGTTACGCCATCGCTAGCGATATCGATTTCAACACTGATCGATTTGAACATCGACTGCATCGGTGGTGCAAGGGTCGCCGATAATCGATACGTACCAAATCGATGTCGCATGAACTACGGCCACGCGAGGGACATACTTACGCAGAGTACAGCGAATTCCAAACGACCGTAGACAAGGGTCAGGACCGCGGCGCGGCGTTCTTGGGCCGAGGCACAGAGGGCTCTGCATGCCGGCTCTGGTGGTCTCTGCCCATGAACGCCGCGCCGCGGTCCTGCCGCTTGTCTACGGCCGTTTGAAGCTCACATTATATTATGTGTTTCACCGGGGAACATAGTAGTAAAGATAGTAGAGAAAGAAAGAACGCGAGAAAAAGTGTCGTAATCGGAGAGGCAGGCGAGGAATGTAGATCACAGGCACAAATACTCAACTATCGTCGTTTTTGAAATGGACTATACTATGAATTATGGATAATGGCAGACGCAGACGAAAATACCCAAAAAATTACTTCTGGTAACTGCGCCCACAGCTGGTAGTAAAGAATTTCTATAACTGTGACTGGTATGCAAAGAATAGATGTAAGAAACAGTCACATCAAACAGCAAGAAGTTTCAGACCACATTAACTAGAAAAGGAATAGGGATGAAAATGAAAAAATGAGGACGACAAAAGCCCTGCGTACTGCGAGCACTGAAACTTAAACCTGTGAGGGTAAGTAATGTAGGGTTACTGTATGTAAGTTCAGCTCATGACTAATATGATAAGGAATACGATAAGCCGTAGAGTCAAGCACTTGCTCCGCATCTACAGACAGCACGCAGAATGATTATGATCTTTCAAATGTACTATCCACAAATGAAACAAGTGGTGTAGCTAGAGTTTTACGTCTGGTGGAGCGTGAAGCAAGTTGAACGAGAGGTCCACTAGGGTACAGTAGACTAAATGGGGAGTGGAAGACCAGTCTTGATAGCAAAACAGATGACGAAAGCCCTTACGGGCAAAATTCGTCATCACGGACAACCTCTTGCGCAAACGTCATCGGAACCATTAAGAAATGTGGTGGAAGAGATAATGTGCCATAGATCAAACCAATCATGCAGACCGTAACGACACCCACCTAGCCATCCTGATTTCGTTATCGATCGATTCGCAGCTGGATTGTAGAACTGGTGCCGATGGACTAGACGTGCGACACCACGCACAAAACGCGCACCGACACCATTGTGTGGCGCACTCCGCGCCCGCGTGCACTGCCGCGTCGACGCGCCCCGCGCCTGCGTCCCCCCGCGGGGCGTGCTGTCTCTCCGACATGACATCATACAGTGATGTCATTGCGAAATAGTGCGCCTTTCATAAGCGGCTGCGGCGGCGGCGCTGCAAGCTGTGCTTCACCTTACCTACCTCTTCTGGATGACGCCATGCGCGGTGAAGAAATTGAGGTGGAAATGGGGGCTGAGATGCGCGACCATTTGGTCCCGGTCCAGCCAGACAAAATACCAAGGGATTAGCAGTTTGAATTTCAGGGCTAGATCTTCAATAATTTCTGGAAGAATTGCAAGAAGCTAATTTTAGCCCTCGTTTTGGACATATGTGGCGATTTTATTTTTGTTTTGCCCACTATCCTCAAAAGCTGTGCTTCTTGTCGAAAAAGGTTATTAGTGATCAGATTTCAATATGTGTGAAATAAGTTTCATTGAAGTATGGCTTGCTTTGTTTATCTTCGAGGCTTTACTATAAGTTAATATCCGTTTTGTTGTCATTCAGATCATCGACATGGTGTATTGAAGATGTTGGTGACCTCTGTCGAGGCCTTTGGATCTAATAAAGAATTGCATTGAAAACTCGTATTCACAAGTAAATTTCCGCATAGCAGACAAGTAACTGTATTCCGGCAACAAGTCCAACCTTTTCTATATGTATACTTCGTAGCGACGTGACCGTCGCGTACAAGCAAACTGTCCAGAAGCGGTGGGTCCCGAGTGGATGCATACACAAGCGATGGTTGCGTACTGATTGATGGTGTTTATCCTCGTCGCAGATCCCATTGGTTCCTGTTCATACTTTTCTCTCAAAACGAAGCAGTGGACCGAATCCGCGTTGTGCTTGATAACAGACGTGAGGCGATGATTTCTCCGATTTTGGCCGTTGTTTCCATGTTTTTCTTGCTGTATAGACTTAAAACCTACGGAACTGGATGACTGTTCGTGCAAACGCATATTTGTTCACGCTTACACGAGGCCACGGAATCGCGTCGGGACCCACTAACCTCTCTCAGTTTGAGCATGCTCCCTGCATTCCTCGTCCAGGTTACGCCTCAGTCACGGAGTCCGTCTACCTTTCGAGAAGGACTGTAATTTTGCGTGAGCACGTAGACCTACAGTCGTTCCAAAAAATACTTGCCTCCAACGCCCATCTGATAAGCCGCGCCGCGCCTCCTGTGCATTACCATACGTGCTGCGACGTGGCTCAGTCGACGCGCAGTGTAGAGGGAGGCAAGTATTTTTAGAATGACTATATATACGGAGTTCGGCATGGCGGAACCGCGCGAGATGACGGCTACCCGGCGAGCCGCACATTTTGGGGCCGTTGGCGCGACGCTGTCACTCGCGAAAAACTATAAACACAGCCCAGTGGCGGACGCAGAAAGTGGGT